>JAEQML010059980.1:0-27848 GCA_016904865.1 Pissodes strobi | reverse complement strand
TAGTCAGGTTGACTATTGCCATTTTTCAACTCTGAGAGATCAGTGTGAGAGGCTTCATAAAATTTGCTATGAACAATATATTAATAAAATTGAGCATAATCTGTCAGATAATCCACGTTATTTTTGGTCCTACATAAATAGTAGAAAGGGTGGTTCAGGCCTTCCTCAGGGGCTATCTTTTAATGGAGCTACTGCTGAAGATCCTGAGGGGATCGCTGATCTCTTTGCGGAGTACTTTTCCTCTGTGTATTCCAGGGACGAGGTGAATGTTGTGCCTGATTTTCAATTTGATGATGTGGTGACTTTAAACAAGATGGAATTTTCAGTTACTGAGGTTTTTGATTCTATTCAGGGTCTTAAAAATACTTTAGGTGCAGGGCCTGATGGGATTCCTGCATTCTTTGTAAAGAAATGCATCTGTTTACTAACACTACCGGTAACAATAATTTTTAACAAATCAATAATGACAGGTATTTTTACGGGCCTTTGGAGGAGAAGTTTTCTGAAGCCAGTCTACAAGTCAGGTGCTAGGGATGATGCAACCAACTACCGTGCAGTTTGCAATCCGTCGGTATTGCCTAAGCTTCTTGACCACTTGGTGAGCAAACAAGTATCATGGGCTTCCAGAAATGTGATTAGTTCTGAGCAGTTTGGATTCATGAAGGGTAGGTCCACTGATGCAAACCTAGCGCTATATGTTAACCATATATCTAAAACTCTTGAAAGTGGCTTTCAGGTTGACTCAGTGCATGTGGACTTTTCAAAGGCATTTGATCGGGTCAACCATAGTATTCTTTATTGTAAGCTCCGCGCATTGGGAATTTTGGATCCTCTTCTATCTTGGATTTATAGTTTTGTAACAGGGAGAACCCAGATGGTGAGGATTGGTGGCTCTACCTCTCTTGAGATTGAAGTATCTTCTGGAGTGCCTCAGGGCTCTCATTGTGGTTCTATACTCTTTTGCCTGTTTTTGATGGATGTTCTTACTCCTCTGAAATTTTGTAGAGCCTTGTTATTTGCTGATGACATCAAGTTTTTTTTATAGTGGTTGGAACTATTCTGAATGCCCTTTGTCTTCAGAAGGACTTGGATTCCTTCGTTGAATGGTGAATGGTGTGAGGTGATTGGGATGACATTAAATATTGCAAAGTGTCACAAAATCTCATTTTCCAGACTCAGAAATCCCATTGAGTTTCCTTACAAAATTAATATTATATCTCTTGATTCTAAAACAGAAATTTCTGATCTTGGTGTCTTGATGGATTCCAGATTGTCCTTTTCAAGTCATATTAATAGCATTTCTTCTAGGGCTATGAAGGTACTTGGGTTTGTGCAGCGATTCTACTCATGATTTTTCCATATTTACATTTCAAAAACTGTTTTGTTCCTTGGAGTATTGTTCTGTAATTTGGCCTCCTTCTTACAACTGCTGGGTCCATCAGGTGGAAAGAGTTCAGAACAAATTTTTAAGGGCTGTAGCTTTCAGATGTGGCTATCAAAGGGAGGAGTATGAATACAATTGGATAAGGAGCAGTCTGTCCTTACATACATTGGAAGCAAGGCGAGTTATGATTGACATGTGTTTCTCTTAAAAATTTTTGAATGGTATCATTGACTATCCACAACTATTGGCTCTAATTAATTTAAGAATACCATCTGAAAACAGACAGTCTGACATTTTTCTTGTAAAATCTTCTGAAGTATTCGGAATTTTTAAACTTGTAATGTAGCATTTTGATCAGCATCAAACTGCGCAACTTTGCCTCCATTTAACCGACCTCGTATATTTTCTAGTTTCCGAGATCCCAATGATTAGGCTCGAATTTGGGACACTCTGTACATTATAATAGCCTAATTTTGAGAAAAAAATTATTTACTTTAATATGAGATGGCCCTGATGTTATTTAAATATTAAAAAAAATAATAATAAAAGATGCTTCAAATTAAGGCAAACTTTCCAATATACCGATTAAGATATTTAAGCAATTTTTTAAACGCTATCGATAAATGAAAAATCTCGAAAACGTCCCGAGGTGTGGAGCCAATGACTACTGTCCTATCATCAAACCGATAAAAAAAATGACTTCTGCATATTTGGGAGAGATGTGAATATTTTGAATTTTGTGAGGCAATTGCGAATAACCCTGTATAATTTGAATATGGATCTTTTTAGGTATTTAGTACAAGTCAGCTGATTTGTAAAGCATTGGTCTTTTTTTATTTCGGAAACCGCATTTAATTCCATCAATTATTAGTTAAGATATTGATTATTAAAATCGGACCACGAATTTTGAATATTTGAAAGTTATGAACGGCAGTTTATATTACCTAATTTGTAAATGGTTTGCCGTCGATAAATAAATAAATAATTAATGAATTTATAATTAACGACTGTAAGTCAATTGTCTAAATTACCGAATATCGTTTCTCGTTCCCTATGATTTTGATTAATGAATTCATAATTAACGGCTGTAAATCAGTTGTCTAAATTACCGTATATCGTTTATCGGTATCTATCATTTTGATTAATCAATTTTTTATAATTAAACGACTAGGCCGTTTGACGTCTATCGCTTATATTATCGTTAATTCTAATGTCATTTACCAATATAACTACCTTGTTTATCGAGCTTGCCTTTAAAGGAGATGCTTAATTTTATCTCCAGTTAGTTAGATTTCATTTAGCTAGTGTTATAGTAGGTGACTGAGTAAATTTTTACTTATTTGGCTGTAAAGCTCATGGCAGTAATTTCTTTCACCTAACTGAAATTTGCCAATTTAATTGGTCGCCTTGATATCGGAATCGATTTGAGCTCAAATCGTTTACCTATAGATATTTAACGGCTGTATATATACATATTTACCTCACAGTTTGATTTATTGATTTGGGATTATTGAGACTGTTATGTTGCTTGGATTTATCATTATTGTAATATCGGTGAGATATCTAACAAGAGAATCGTCTTACTGGTTTAAAAGGGTACTTAGAACCTCAAATTGATTTGATATAGGATTAAATTGTCCTAAAAGAGTGGTGTAAGTTTACTTTTTATTTTAATAATTAAGTTATTTGTAATCTTGACGTTTCACTCAAGATATTAACTAATCTGTGTATTAAAATTTCTTCGACGTTCTTTACATGGTATTTTTACCCACTTTCAAGGATCAATAATCATTGATAAATTTCTTGTAAAAAAAATTTAGAGGCGCCCTACTTTAACTGCCAAGACATAAAACCACGCCTTTAAAAAAAATGAATCCGCTGAGTAAACCTGGCATATGGACAGCCTAATGAGCAATTAGCAAATAAGGTTACATATTTAGCAATTAAGACTGGTTACATGCATGATGCAATATTTGGTTTTCTGGAGTAGGTGTATTAGGTCTGAATGGGGAGATGTGGCCGCGACAGTGTTCTGTGATTATTCCAAGGCTTTTGACTGGGTGAATAGCAGAATATTGCTGGGGAAGCTTTCTCAGTACGATTTAAGGGCGTTCTACTTCGATGGTTTGAATTGTTTTTTTTTCTGGAAGGCAGCTTGTGGGTTTGGGGCGCGGAGCGTCAGATACTTGCGACATAGTTCACGGAGTACCCCATGGATCAGTGCTTAGCACTGTCATGTTTCTTCTTTAGGTGAATGATCTTGCGTCACTTAACATCCGGGGTCACTGTATTCGCAGACGACTCCACAATTTTCTGGTCACAGTAGGATTTCATGATGGGCAGTGTATCCGATGATCTAAAGAGCGTAACGGAGTGGTATGATGCTAATGTTTTGTGTCTAAATGTCAACAAAACAAGTATTCTCGATTTTAAGCTTAGTTGTGATGGTCTTGGCTAGAAAATAAAAAAAAATCATTAGGTTCCGTAACATTATGACTGACAACAAAGTTCCAAGGTGACATATCCAGAGCTGGAATCAAAAGCTCGAGAGAGGCTATAAACCGTTAGGATTAGGCTCAATGAGCTGGGAAGAGCGGTCTCTAGCTCTTTTTTAGGAGGGATTCTGCAGCCAACATTTTGGTAATGTTAGAGTTCAGTGTCCTCGGGTGAGCCATGCTAATGCGCTATGCAATGTGTTTGCTCTCTTCAGCCTCGTGCAGATCAATGACATACCTAACTCCAATGGTGTGTTCCTTGACTTGGTGTTCTCGGATCGAGTGGATGTGAGAGTTGAAGCTGCTGCTGATCTTCTCCTGCCTGTATCGGCTCATCATGCAGCATATAATGTTGTGCCAGTTAACCAGTTCCAGGCTGCTTTGGAGTTTGATGTTTACTATTATGACTTTAGAAACCGTAATTGTGAGCTCCAGAATGATCTTTTGGCCGTTGTAGACTGGGAGGCCACATTGGATTCTAATGACATTGATTTAGCAACTGAGAATTTCTACTCTACATTGTATGACTTTATCAATCTGTGTACACCAATAAAACGCTTTAAAAGCTCTGGTTTTCCGGTGTGGTTTTCCAGGAAACTTCAGGCTGTGGTTATCCAAAAAAAGATTGCCCATAGAAAGTATATGATGACAAAATCACAGGATGATTACTTGTTATTTTCAAATTTAAGATCTAGATGTAGTAGGTTAAGGGAAGTGTGCTATAATGATTACATTGTAAATATGGAACAGAGAATAAATGTTGATCCATCTTTGTTTTGGAGGCATGTTAGTAACTCTAAGCCGTTTGACGGCTATTCCGCCACTATGTTTTTAGAGGATAGGAATGGCAATTGTGGTGGGGAGGTTGTGGGTTTATTTCCTGATTATTTTTCGTCTGTGTATGCACTTACACCTTTGGCTATTCCTGATTATTACTCTAGTATCGGTGGTTACTCTAATATCAGAGAAATGTCTCTTAGTCTCGAGACGGTATTTAATGGCATTATGACACTCAAGTCAAGATTAACTGGTGGTCCTGATGGAGTTTCGTCATTTCTCCTGAAGGTCTGTATTTTCTCACTTAGCAAGCCCCTCTGGCTGCTATTTAATAACTCCTTAAGAACTGGTACTTTTCCAAGTTTTTGGAAAAATTCATTTATCACTCCAATTTGTAAATATGGTAGTCGTAGCAATATAGCTAATTATAGGGGGATTTGCATACAGTCTGCAATGCCAAAGCTGCTTGACTCACTTTTTACCGAATTTCTGGCATGGGAGTGTAGGGGTTTAATCTCTGAGGAACAGCACGGTTTTTTGGTGGGCCGCTCAACAGTGACGAATTTGATGACATTCCAGGATCATCTGCTGGATGCCTTTGGGAAAAGACTTTAGGTTGACAGTGTATACACTAATTTCACAAAGGCATTCGACAGGGTGGACCACTCTTTGCTGTTGGCTAAGATGGGTGCATTGGGTTTTGGTACTAGCATTTGTAGATGGTTTGGTAGCTTCCTGAGGGAGCGTGTTCAGTGTGTTAAAATTAATAATTTTGTTTCGAGGGAGATTGCTGTTACCTCGGTGGTTCCTCAGGGCTTCCATTGCGGGCCATTGTTATTTCTGCTGTTTGTTAATGACATTTCTCTTTTTATAAAAAAATCTTCGACCTAATGTTTGCCGATGATCTGAAAATATTTAGGGAAGTAAACTGTGTGAAAGATTGTGATTTATTGCAGTCCGATATCAATAATGTGTTTGTGTGGTCTACTTTAAGTGGACTGGAGTTGAACATTAAAAAGTGTTGCTGTATTACGTTTGCTAAAATAAGAGACCCTATTAGCTCTGATTATTTCATAAATGCTGAAGCGCTGAAGCGTGTTACCGAAGTTACGGTCTGGGTGTAGTGTTGGACTGCAAATTGCTTTTTATTAGTCATATAAATTATTCTATATTGAGCCACAGGGGACCAATTATGGTTTGCATAGGCCTCTGGTGAGGATGCAAGATTTGTTTAATAGGTATAACTTGCCATTACATTTATCAGTTTCTTCTTTAAAAAAAACGCTATACAGAGTGTTATTCTTGATTCTTCTTCTTGTGTCTTGCATCCTCGTTGAGGGTAACTTTCTTTTTGTTTTTCTAATGTTATTTATAGATATGTTTTTTAATATTATTTCAAATTTGTAATTTGATTGTAAAAATGGAGCTTTCCGTAGAAATAAATAAATAAACTCCGCCTTTGTTTTTAAAAGAGAGTATTGAGGAATATTTGCAGAGCAAATTTTTATGATTATTGCACTGATTTAAAAAGTCCGTGTCCTCACTGCTTAGGAAGAAAGCTCATTACAGTTTGTTAGAGTACTATAATGATGACTGAACCTAGAATCATAATATTTTCTGTGATACTGGAACGTGATATGTTTGGCTGTGCGTGTTTGTACTGTACTGTGTTTCGTTGTCATGTTTTTTTCTTTAATTTCTCTTTACCTATATATGTTTGCATTCATTTGTTTATTATATATTGCATTCACTGTTTGTTATGTAGGTACTGAAGCATACAATTTTTTAAATTATTTTATTATTCTGCTTTACATATTATTAGGATAAGTTGATGTATGTTTTATTATTATTATTATTATTTATTAATATAATTATGACAAAAAAGATTTTTCTACGACTGTGCGTAAAATACACACTGTTTCTAGTGCGTAAAATAGTACTTTTTAATACATGCGAAACTCTTCGCAAATCGGACTACACTGTAGTCGTATGTATGATATGCGTTCAGAGTATCATTTTGGTCCTCCAAATTTCGTATTATTATTTGTCTCAAAATGCATGACTTTACAAACTTGTGTCGTTTTCTAAATTATTTGAATTGATTTATAAATTGAATTGAATATAAATTTCAATCTTTCCCCTATTACTTCTGTAGCAAGATGTCTTGTTTAGCAACGAGATCTTCCAACATTGAACGACTCCCGTCCTGGCAGTCAATGGTAATTTTAAGAAAATGATGGAGGCTCTTTTATCTATTTGTATTTTACTAAAATTAGCCGAAAGAATGACTTCGTAATTTCGTTAAAACATGATATTGCAATTCAGTAAATACCCGAAAAATCTATTGGCAATACTGGAAAAATAAAATAGTAATGTCATCAACATTCAACTCAGTATGAGTAAATGAGGGTTTATAAGAAGCTGTAAAGAAAAGAAAAAATACGAAACATTAAAGCTGGGTAAGCAACCAAAAGATAATCAGAGCCACCAAATATAGCTGTGAAGCACATGCCACTTCACACGTAAATTCCTGGTTATCGGCGTTACTCGGACATCTCTTATAAGCGATATTTTGCCGATGTGCCCATAGGATGATATTTCACAAAGCTATGAACACCGTATTTTCATCCTTTACGAAAAAATTATATTGCCAGATTATTAAAAAAAAGATACTCTTGAAAAAACGTACACACGAAATGTTTGTGAACTCTCCTTTACACCAGATATAGTTATGCAAACCATTAGCGAGGATACTCCAAAATCGGCATATTTGTACTTACATGTATTCAATGGTACCACAGAATGTTAACGTCCTAGTGTTATCTTGAATATGCTCCTTTGATAGACCAAAATCAGTCAATTTCACGTGGCCCTCATGGTCAAGCAGAATATTTTCAGGTTTTAGATCTCGATAGATAATTCCTAGGCTATGTAAATGCTCAAGAGCGAGGATAATTTCAGCTAAATAAAACCTAGAAGAAAATTTAACAAAATTTAGAAATGAATACGAGTTTTAACATTCTGAATATTTATTGACGATAAATACAAAAAGTGCGACTCTTTGAATACGCCATTAGAATAACTGAGTAATCCCTTCAAGACTTATCAAATACGGCACATGACCGCAGTGAAATAATTTTTTTAATGTGCTTATTACCAGAGGAACTACATTATTTCAGGCTGTTTTATAGGCATTTTGTCAAGTTTTTCAGGTAAAGTAAACAAGCAAAAATATTAAAAAATATTTCAGACTTATTAAGACCGACCATAACACTTACGCGGAACATTCTTCCATAAAGATGCCCTCATTTTCTAAATGAGTAAATAGCTCACCACCATTTAGGTACTCAAGAACAAGGTACAGCTTCCCACCAGTTTGAAATGCATAGTTGAGCTGTACTATAAAAGGATGCTAAAAATTAAAAGCAAATATTACATTATTCACTATGCCAACATAAATCACTAGTTGATCGTGAACAGTCGATCAAATAAGATTTATAACGTTTTCCCCTAACATTAGAATAGGACAACCCCAATGAGCTATTTAGGAATATTTTTTTTGGATGATACTATCACAAATTTGGGGAAAACTTGAACGTGATGTTTACTACCGTAATTTAAAGTAACCTAGATCAAAATTTTATAATACATTATGATATTTTAGTTTTATTTATGCAACTGTAACTTCAAAGAAAATTGTATGTACATACAAATTATTTAAATGGGGAGGACGTGAATTTCTATCATTTCTCTAGACTTAAAGGCAAGACGTACAAAAATAAGAAAGAATGCCATAATTATCAAAAACTACCCAAGTACCAATTTTTTAAAATTGGACCTAGTTATAATCTCAATTAAAAGTGTTCTGTTGTGTTGTGGGATCGACTTCGGTATTTTAAATGAGGCACCGTCTTTGGCAAATGATTGTAATTTATCGTTTGGTTTAATGCATGCATGTAGATAGATATCCTTATCTTTAAGATGTAACAAAAACTCCATAGATTTAGGGCAAAAACTAAAATTTTATCCCATACAGCAGAATACTGATTTGACAGCTTCCTTATGTGTTTATTGTGAATTCCTTCGACGAAGAAATATGGATGCTATTGGGCGGACATTCTCAGCAAAATAGGCATTAACTTTTATGTCACCAAATATGGGTCATATATCAGAAGCCCTTTTCAAATGCTATAAAATATTTTATATGCATTTGTGCTTTCTCTCAAATTAATTTACTTAACAGCCTATTAAGTAATTTAATACTAGTATGCTACGAGTAACATAATCATATTATTTGAAACTACTTTACTTCATACTAGTCCACAGTAACAGTATTTTCACATATCACATGGACAAGTAAAATGACAATACGCATTTAAAGATGAAACTACATTTTAAAGGCAAAAATGATTTAAAACTTATTTTAGAATTCGAGTAGTTATTTGCTCGACCTATAAAGACATTTAATGTGCTTAACTAGTGAACTGTATTCTGCCTCTCTTGTGATATTGATCGCATGGGTCACACAAACTTCACATTTTTTCTGACATTCGTAAGATTCTCCATTATATAGACAGATGATGAAGTCGAAATGCGAAGGTGAGTAATAGTATATTATTTTATATGGAGGAAAAGTGATACTTTTCATGGCGCGCTCGTGTTTAACAGCCGAACGGAGTGAGGCTGGTAATAGAGAGCAAGCCATGAAAAGTAACTTTTCCTCCAAATAAAATATGCTGTTTTTTCTTCAAATGTCGACATATTAATGCAAAAACATCTCTTAATAGTAATAATATCTAATTATTATTAAGATAAATGGGTTCGCAAGGCGACTTAGACCACGGTCATAGGTGGCCTAGCTTAGACCGGTGTCGGTGAATTATGTAACATAAAGCTGTCAGTGGACACTGTCAACAATAATTATTTTTTCAAGATGGCGTCTCCGATTGCGTTTTAATTCCGTATTGATAAGCAGTTATTGAGTAAATTCGATTAAATAATAACCAATTTGTTCCTAAATTAGTGATTTTTAGAAATGCAGTCACAAATTGAGTGATAAATACAAATTGTAGTTTAATAAATCTTGAGTTGTTGACGCTTATTTTGTTGTCTGTTTGTATTGTATCTCTGTTGCTATGACAACACTTTTACCTCCGCCGGCGGAAAAGTGAAAAGTAAAGCTCCGGCGGAGGAAAAACGAAACTTCACGGCCGCCTACACAGTCGAGTCATGACGGATTTGCTGACGTTTGAAGAAAAAAGCTATTAATCTCTCCAAAAATAATGAACAGTCTTACATTACAACCAATGTTCAGTCCTGTTCAACAGTCTCGAAGATGCTCTCAAAGCATCCTTAATTAAAAAACCTCATGTTTTTTAATCTATGTGTAGTACTGCCCTAAGGGTTAGCTAAATTAATTTTTAGCATTCCAAATAAAGGTACACATAATACAGTAACGTCACTTTCGCCAGCAAACTACAAGTTCGTCGTTCAAAAGATAACCAATGAAAGAAGTGACGATACTGTATCCATGTTCTGTTATTGTGGTACATGTTTGTTTTATTTAAATTATATATTCATTCGGATATAATACTTGCCTAATACCATCTACTAATAGATCAGATATTTAAATTGATTATGTTGTGGTATTCAAAGCATATAGTCTTACCATTAAATAGTCTGACATCAATACTAACCATTACGCTTTCCAAAATATTTCGTTCGGCTTTCGTATGGGAAACATCCTTTTGATTTCGGACAATAGAGGCTTTTCTAAGCACCTTCATGGCGAAAATCTTGCCGGAATCCGCACCAGATCGTTTTCGACATTGGAAAACTTTACCGTAACCACCCTTCCCTAAAACCTTCAGTAGATCGAAGTCCTTAGGGGACATTCGCTCTTGAGTTGGATTTACACTCGCCTCGGTTATCTCTAGAGTCTCAAAATCGCCATCGGTCAAGCTGGAAATAAAAGATTTCTTTAGAAAATACATAATGTTTTTCATAGTAGTGGCTTGATGGCATTTTTAAATAGGAACGTTCACATGTGTAAGGCCAGATAGATATAAACTTTTTTCGGCAAACCTTTGGTTTTGGTGTATTCATGAATATACTGATTTTCGTATTCAACAACATTATACAGATTTCCAAATCGGTTATAGGTACTACAACCGACAATAAAATCATTTATGGGTGTTAAGCCATTAAATACAATTGAACAGGAAGTTTTAAAATAAAAATTTTATTACCTACATATACCTCACTCTAAACGAGATAAAAAAATGATTACGTAATTTATGTATGGAAAATAAATAATCTGAATTAAATTAACAGAAGGATAATTCAAAAAAACAGAACGCAAGACCAAAAGTTAAATCTTAACACAATTTAAGAAAAACTCCAATATAACAATGCTGTTCTCCTTACTCCAAAGCGTTCCTTTTGGAACAAAAGGAGAAACGCTAGCGGTTATTGCATTAGTATTACATTTTGAAGATTTTTTTCTCGAAGATTTCTTCTTCAAGTGTAAGCAAATTTGAACATTTTGCTCTAACATATTTAATTTGTGGTTCATAAAACATAAACAAAAAGAAGTTGCTACAAGTATATACACAAGCTGTATGTTATTTTCTATAATATGTCTATCTTTTAAGTCACACAGGGATTGAACCAGACCCTTATCCAGAAATATCCACTCCCATGTACTGACGTAATAGCAGATTCCGTAAGACATAGTAACACGTCCCGTTATAGCTATCAATCAATCGGAAAAGGCTTACCTATATTTTATAAATGTTTACGCATATAACCAGTATACACATTAGAACAATTCAATTTGCTTGTAACAACCACGTGTATCGACATGAGATTGATGACCTTTGTTTTAATAAGTGCTATTAGTTTCGGGGATAGTGGAGTAAATCTGGTCGGAGATGCGTACCGCTATATTTGGTAGCTATTATTACAAACTAGGCCAGCGTATAGCGCCAAAACGTATATACAACAGATTACCGTCGAAATATTAAAACAAAATTAAATTAATTAAATTTAGCTGAAAGTAACACTTTTGGATTATATATGCAGTTGTTATCACCGCGAATTTGTTTTCTCCGCTTGAGGAAAATGCGGATTTTGTAATACACACGTTCACATTTCACTCTGGGTGACCACTATCACAGCATGCCTTTAAGAACTATGCGAATACGTCAGAGGATACAGTACCGATATAGCCAAGTAATGAGCTAGAAGAGGGTGAAACTATGAGCTATAAGAGGGTGAAACACCCAGAATGAGAAGACGATTGATTCCCCGCCAAAAGCCTTTTATATGATAAGCAATTCCTTTTTGTTCAATATGAGGCTCGCTCCGCAATAGTAGTCATTGATCCTGTCGCTTGAGTTACTCCTGATCGTATTGCTGTTCCATTTCCACTACTGAATTTTCATTAACAGCGATTAACAATAGTTCTGCAATCTGCATTTGTCAACTCATTACTGCTATGGCTATAGTCCGATAAACATTTGCCACACCTTTATGTATAAAACATATCTAAGAAAAATCAACTCCTAATGGAACTCATACCGCTTTCTCAAATAAATTCTACATACATTATATCTTAAACAAATATAACTGCTAAACTAAACTATCTAACTGATTTAATTTTGTTACCACCAGAAAATTCAACATTGGCTTTCCTTTGCCAAAACCATTTGCAAACTCGATGTTAGTATCCAAATTTGAAATTCATATCTTGAACAGATATGAATGTACGATTTTTTTAAAAGTTTGAATACTTGTCGGTTTTATTGATTATCTAACTAACTCAATCTTCTGTATTTTGAGACGCAGATTCTCTTTTCAAAAATTTGAATCGATGAATTCAATAATTTAAGAGATAGAGGGGTAACACACACCCACACAAGACAGGATTTTTTTTTACATAATATTTTTTTTTCAAGTCATTTGGGTCTCAAGACTTCGAGAAATATAAATAAAAACCTGTTGATTTACTAAAGTTTTTTATTTTGTGATAAAGCTAATTATTTTCTAACCCAAACTACCTCAAGTATTCATCAATCTTACTTGTGACATCTACAAGTATATGAGCGAAATTCAATTTATTAAAATGTTCCCATTTTTAGAATTGTTTTTGTATTATTTGCATTATTGTGGAGAAAAAGCACAAATATTAGTCACCAATAAATATTTCATTTAGCTATATTAACAATGTGTTTTTCATAATACCATTTTCCCTCAACTGTCGGCAGTTTCCCTACTCTCCACTACTACACTATATTGGATGCAGTAGCATTGTTATAAAACAATTTGAAATTAAACTGGTAACTAAATGTAACTCAGTTTTGTACTAGATCGAACAATGCGCTTAAAGGTCGGAGAAATATACAAATTTTCAAATCGGGGCTTAAATTTAATAAACCTTTGGTTTCGTTATTATTAAACCTTCGAGTAAATAAATACATTAAGAATGGAAAAGTTAAGTATGAGATTGACTTTATTGATTTTTCATTACTCAGACCAGTTCAAAAAACCCATATATATATTTGGAATGAAGTGTAATTAAACTAGTCGTTTCAAAATACATATACTTAAGTTAAATTACAGATGATATTGTCGGAGTTCGAATTTTCTAATATGGCTTTTTTTATGTAAGTTTGAGAATCTTTTTCGTTCTATTTGCAACAAAGATTTCCCCAAAATAAATACGAGTAGAAATTGTAAATGCATTAGCTGTAAAATTTACTTATCAGACAATATTTCTTTGAAAGCAGCAAATAAGGTTTGGTTTTAGAATCGAAGTAGTTTCTTGGACGCCATGTAATTACAACGTTTTTGACTGTAAAGTGGCAGTTTAATAGTAATAATAGAGTAATAAATATTAAATGAAAGATGGAAATTCAATTTTATGTAGATATAGATATGTAATAAGTGAGGAAGTGTCATCAATGCAGGCTTTGGTAGAAAATCGCGTAACTGAAACCCCAAGCATAACATAATACCAGTTTTAATGCGGCCATTTAAACAGGAATCTACATATCGCCATATTACCTAACTTTTGCTAAACTTTTGTTACTATTTAGATTAAATTTGAATCTTTGCAAATATACTTTTAAAATCGATAGGTTAGACTCGACCCTATCAAGACTATTTACACATACCATATTTTTCAAACCCCTAGTTCTTTCTCCTTATTCGTCGTATCTTCATGTCTGAAGCATCGTGACACTTGGGCTACTGCAACTAAAAACTTTACACTTCCAAAGTTGGCGATCTTCGACCTCGCGGAGATTCGTTTGCAATGGTTAACCGTGATGTTCTTTATTTGGTCCAGCCAGCGTGACGGAGATCGGCCTCTGATCTTCGGCCTTCTACTTTGCCCTGTACTATAAGTTTCTCTAGGTTATCTTCATTTCTGCGTATGATGTGTCCAAAATATTGAAGAATTCGTCTGCGGCACACGGTAGATAGTCGATGCGTGCTGCGTGATGCCGAGTTCATTAAGAATTGACACGTTTGTTCTTCTCGCCGTCCATGGAATGCGCAACATTCTACTCCAGCACCACATTTCAAACGCCTCTATGAGGTGTCTATCAGCAGCTTTGATGGCCCATGAGTCGGATCCGTACGAAAATATAGAGAACCCCAAAGATCGCACAAGAGCCATTTTTGTATTTTTTGTTATCTCTCTGTGTGTCCATATCTTCCCAGGTTCGCCACAGCTGCCCGCGATAGTGCTATACGCCTTCCCATCTCCGTCTCGCAGCCTCCTGTGTTGGTTATTAAGGACCCCAAGTAGAAGAACTCCTTAACCGTTTCGATATTTGGAGGCAGATTGTTTAGCTGTACTGCGTTACTTCTATCAATTACCATGAGTTTGGTTTTGTCTAAGTTAATTTCTAGACCAAGAGTCTTACTTTCGTTAGCTACCCTTTCGAGCATTCGGGCCATTTCTTCTTCTTTCTTCGCTATTAGAGTGGTAGATATTTAAGATATTTTACATACAATTTATTTAATTGATCAATGCTTAACATGTTGAATTGGTGGAAATAAAAAAGGTAACTACATGCATTAACTATAAAGTTTGAGCGGAAAATATCCCCAACAATTGATAGTTGTAAAGTAAAGAGAAAAGATTATAATACTAATGTATATGAAGCGTTTGTACACCAGCTGCCTTCTGATACTGGTTAGAAACTTAGTATCAATAATGACAGTAGTTAAGGAATCAGCAATGCAAGCTACTAAGGCAAAGAAATAATGAAAATGTAGTCTCTCCTAAAAATCGGCAGGAAAGAATTCATTAGAAACTGAGAAAGATGTGCAAAGACGGAATGTACACTCATCCCAACCCTAGGCAAAATTGTAAATACCGTGAAAGAAGAGACGAGAATCTGCCTGAAATGGGAAGAAATATATTGTGATAAATACAACACAAAATTAATTTTAGTTGAAACAAGCAAAACCGAGAATGAATACTAATCGACAGAGAAGTAACTGAGAAAATGGAGGAATGTTTTTTTACTTGGATGAAACGTGACTCAATGAAGGCATTGGTATAAATGATATTTAAAAATATTCAAAGCTCTCGTCCTGTTTGATCAATTCCTCTCTCTTAAAAACGATACAATTCAAGATTAGTATCTATACATAGAGGCACATTCGTTTTAGAATGTCGATAAGCTTGGCTTTTGTTGGTCAAAGGGAAGTTCGAGTTTTCAATCGAGATAGAAAGGCCCTCACACACCCAAGAGTGGCCCAGCCAGCCTCATATCTTGAACTAGTCCACCACAGATCCTTCATTGCGTTCCTTAAGATGGCGGAGGCCATACCAGAGTACAAACAATATCGAGTAGAACCACTCAACAAAATCGTTTTGATGTTTTTACATCAAACGCAAACGCCGCCGCCGCACACCTGCAGCCGCGAGCCGTCTGTCGGGCCCAACATTCCGGAAAGATTCAAACAGTATTGGCTGATGCGCTTTCTTCGGTTATTATTTGATACATGATACAACGCGATACAACAGTACACAATTTCAGGGCATTTACACACTCACTGTCCCTCGTAGCAGGGCGACCGCAGGTCACGGACCAGATTGATCCGGATTCGCTCCGACATCAAACGCTGTCGGCCAAATTCGAAATTTGTCTCCAGTGAACCTACCGTATATTTATTTATACCATAGCCATACTGTAGAATACACCTATTACAGACTCAGGTCCTACTGCGGGACTCCTTTGCTGGAAGACTTCCTCGCTCTGGAATGGACTTCCGAGTAACCTCTTTCCCGAAACTTACAACCTACAGCGCTTCAAGTCCAAAGTACACCGTCTTCTCCGCACACGCACCGCTCTTCGAGTGGTATAGGATTATCATGTTGTGTGTGTGTCGAACATAAAAAAGCTATATTTTTTTATATTTAATGATTTCGCATTAGTTTTATTCTAATTGGTTTTATATATTTTTAACTAAATAGCATTCCTTTTTTATTTTTAAATACATAAAGAATAAAAAAAAACACTATATACAATTAGTATTTCCTGAATGGGGAGTTGTGCGGTCAAATATTAAGTGATCAAATACTCGGGTTAAATTCAAACAAACTGTGTTGCAATTCAACATTTTTCGAGGAATTACTCAGTTATTACTGATGATCTATACTATGTCAATTAGGGAAAATTCCGGCTTGTTTGAAAAACGTAATTCGTAATTGCTCAATCATCGTGGCTACTTTATCATTTTGTCATAATAGAGCTAAAAAAAAAATCTGATCTCGTTTTGTGTTTGTTTTTCGTTAATTCAGATGTTTTGATCTGGTTTAGAATTTTGGTTTAAATAATATACAGTGCTCCATTGAAAAAAAATTAAACGTTTTGATGTAGAAATGAATTTCCGAAGTTGCTTTGTACGCACAAAAAAAGTGTTGCAGATATCTGCACCCCCATACGTTTTTTTTTGTTTATAATTGGCATTAACGTTATCGATATTTTTATTATAACTTCGTTTTGTATCGCGAAAATGGATTTTTTTAAATTAGTAAATTAAATTAACCCAAACTAACAGTTTTAGGGCAAAATCTAAATGGAATTTAAAAAAAAGTTGCAAGACCTTCTAGTAAAATAAATGCAGTAACCAAACTGACAAAAATTATACAAATTTACTTACATAAAAAATATATATATTTAAAATGATTAAACTGTACCTGCTTTCACCTCGTATAGCATAATCTAAAAAAACGAGATATACCTTGTAACTGAGGCAACTTCTAAAAAGTTGGATGTTATGGTCTTTCAACGTTCATTCAACGATGGTAACATTTTCCAAATGCCTAGAAGTTACAATTTTACTGACTTAGTTTTTTTTTTCTGTGCAGTGGTACCATTGATTATTAAATTTATTTAGAGAAAATTGTCGTTGCCATGAACGTCCTTAGATTTTGCAAAGACGAACGCAAAATATATTCTAATAGTCCACGAATTAGAATACATATTGCTATCCCAATTTTTTTTCGGCGCAATGGTAGATTAAATCTAAAGCTTAAACATGACGAACGTGTCTGTATTTGATATAATTTATTTTAAAAAAATTTAAATCAAAACAATATTCCTTATAAGCAAATATTTTTAATTCAAATTCAAATTGATGGTCAGTTCACAAAAAAGTTGTAGACCGGTCAAAGGCAGAACCTCAGAAATAAATATTGCAATATTAAAGAATATTTATTAATAATAAGCCAATAAGCCTGTTGAAAACCATTCAGGCTTTAAACCTCCTTATTTTGTCTTAAAATATTCACTTTAACCATTGTTGCACTTTTACGATCTATTGTACTCTGTAAGAGGGGTTCCCGAGTGGGTTCATCTCTAAAATACAAAAACTACCTGAATTTTTAATCAAAAATGTACAGCTAAGGTCCTTTAAGGAAATAATTTTGCATGTATAATAAGTGTTCTATGCTCTCGGAGATTAAGAAATAGGTGTTAAAAACAAAAATTATGTGGAATGATTCTAGTAAATTTATCTTCCTGTAATTGTATCTCGGCGAATGCAAAATATATCACTGATTTAAAAATGGGAAACATATTCTTATAATTCGCTTCGCCTTTAGTTATTCTTAGTTCTTGCATTGAAGCATGTTTATCAAATATGGCAATGTTAGACAAAATAATGGCAATGTCAATATGATATTCATAAAATATATTATCCCAGGGCAAGTTATACATTACATTTAAGAAAATAATTATTTTTATTGGCAAAATGGGCGCCTTTGTCACACTTAAATCAGAAAAAAAAATATGATCCATAATAATATCGGCAGATATTACACGAGACTTAAGTTTCACTGAAAGATTGGTTAAACTACTTACCTCTCCAGTTACCTGGGTGGATCCTTTTAATATCTGCACAATATCAAAATTCTCAAAAAGTAAGTAAATTAATGTTCAAACCTCCTAGGTCATCCACCATTGGACAAAGACCAACATCTCGTTTTAGATCATTAACGCTTCGGCGCCGGCAAGGCGCCAAAAAAAAAGATAAATGCATAATTTTCTCTTACTATTTTAGTTTTAAATATGAGAAACTTTAGCTGGACGTTACGTTAATTCCGGTTGAAATAATAACATTATAATCCCTTCTAAAAAACTCTGTTTTAGAACTCAGAAATGAGCATTACTTCTTCTCCTGATAGACTCTCAAACATAAAGAGTGAAGGCAAGGTAAGTATACATACGATTATATCCCTAAAATCCGGGCAAGCTCTCATCTTTTCAGCTTTTCGTTGTAATCTAAATAGTAGGGAACCTTGCGGGGAACGATCTCAAATCAATAGACCGCTAAAGCACAGTCAAATGACTGGATAGAGTACCTGCAGTCGACCTGAGTTTGCCCAATTCGGCTCATTTTTCATTCGACCAACTTAGAAGTGTTCCCCAATTGGGCTCACCGATTTGTACTACCCATATTTGGGGTACGCCAATTGGGCTCGTCAAGTCAGGTCTAACGAGCCCAATTGGCGTACTGAGCTTCTTTAAATATTAAGTGAGAGAGGAAATTCGTTGTTACTAGATATATAATAATTTTAGGTTTTCAAAATCCCATAGGAACCCAAATGCAGCTGCTCTAACAAAATTTGCATACAGATTGTCGATGAATCTCTCGTCGAGCGCCATAGGATCTTCCTTTAGTGTGGGTACCTTCGACTATATAATAAAGATAGACTCCGCGTTTCATTCATAATTATGCTGCCGCCCTGGCCCCAACAATGTCTACCCGCCTAACCCCCCAAATAAACCAAAACATGAAGGAATGAATGAAACGTAAAGAAGTGGGCGACAAGCACCTCCCACTGTAGCTCGCAGCCGGCGAGGCGGGCGACCACGCGCTTGGCCGCTAGAAATTCGCCCGCAGACCCGTTCTAATGATGGGGCCAGTGGAATAGCAAAACAACTACCTCTTTTTCAACTATATACTCTATGGTGTGTACCACTGCCATAAAAAAAATTAAATAAATATCTCCTAATATCATAATTAATTTGGGTTAATTGCTGTTAGTGTTGATCCCGAAGCGAGCGGAGGACAATGCATGAAGGATTTCAATACTGTAGGGTAAAACCTGTATTTATTTATCTATGTGCAATTCCGGCCATTTTGAGATTGTTGCCTGAAACCCAAATTTGGTAAATCCCCTAACCGCCTATTTACGGATGCCATGAGTCCAATTAAACCCATGAATTTTATTGCTCCCACATAAATATTTTTATGTTCATTAAGTTGAGCGCAATTGATTACTACCTACACGATCTACATTGACGTATCTATATGATAATCCCTTTGCAAACCCTTTGCGGACTTCCTCAGTATTACCATGGCTCAAATCCATGGTAGCAATAACCATGGTGTTGCACTTGTAGTTATTGAGTACTCGTTTATAACATCTAAAAGAGTCTTTCGTTGGGTAATGAGTGCTACCATGAATTTTCTCCACAGATGACTGTGTCATCAGCAAAGAGTATATAGTTCGCCTCAGTATCTATGCATTGGAGTAAGCTCTTAGATATCCCTCTCTGGACGTATTTAATGGGAATAGTTTATATTTCACAATATAGACATTTGCAAGATTTGGAGAATAGGATATTAGATGCACGTCAAAAAGCTACTCCCGCTATGGCTAGAGAAGCAAGAACTATCTACAAATTTTATTAATAACTTTTTTTGTTTGTTGTATAAATTATATAATTTTTAGTAAACCTCTGACTGAGTCGAAAAGGATTGCTCTTCTTCATGGTCAAAGAAGCCACAGCTCGAAAGATATACGTTGACGTGCAACTAAACCACCTTCTAATATCCTTTAACCATGAGTTCTGGCGTGCTTCAAATCATCTTTTTCGATAGATTTTACCCTCTTGATCAATCTTATTATCTCGTAACTTTCAGCTCTCATTATGTGACCAAGATATTGTATTTTCATTTCATTTGTTCAATATATCCGCAATACTATTCTGTACAAATATACTTCAAAGGCATTGATTATTTTTTCAGTCGAAAGTTTAGCTTTCAGCATGGAGAAGATAAACGCCTGATCATGCGAAGCTTGCGTTCCAGGTTGATCTGACTTTGTAAAAAATGTCTTCAAGCTCAAGGTTTTTCTGACTTGTTGGATAGGGTTTTTACAGATAGGCCATCGTTTCAGCGTTGACATTCCACTTGTTCACTCGAATTCACGGTCTACTCTTAGATACGGAGCCACGGGGTAAAGAAAAATCTGTAATGACAGCTAATTTTTGAACAAATGAAATTTTAATTAACAGTGTTCTAAACCTCAACTAACTCAACCTGAGCTGCAAATATTCCACCATATCAATATTAAAATGTCAAGGTTAATAAAATTGGGTTGGGATATAGGAAAAGTTAGCATACTGCTGAACATCTGGATACTGCAGCTCCACGATGTTTCTAAGTAAGCTCGATCTTTTTAAAACAATTTAATGTCCAATTTTATTTCGGTCTATTGAAATGCCTCGAGATATTCTGTTGGGAGCGATGGAGGGTCTACGGCTGAGGTCGGATGACGTGACATCGTCTTAGATCAAAGTGAATAATAGAACTACCACAGTGATCTTTTATTTTTCGAGCATTGCTACTCTTAACACGTAGAATGCTACAATGTTACAGATTTTCTGGCCCCGTTGACCGCAACATTTTTAATTATTTAGAAAGGGTTAGAAAAATATAGCTTTTCACGATTCCGTCATTGGTTTACTCATTTTTAAATACTGAATCACGTGATCCAAGGAACTACCTTCATAGTTAATGATCACGAGAAACATGCGTGGAATTACAAGCGCACTTATGTAGTGTATATTATATTGAGCTTCGGCACGCCGACGAAGACCTTGACTAATTTGGTTGCACTCTATGTGAAGTACATATTGGTATTCGGCATGCCACGTCATTAAAAACTGTTTTTTTTATGACAGCGGCATACTCTAAAGGGAGATCCTATGGCACTTGACGAGCGGTATGTGCGCGAAGATGTTGATTAACACGGTACTTGAATAGTTGTAGGTTGTAATTATTAGCGAGAAATAGATGTCCTGGGAGTTAGTTCCACGGTAATGCAGTGCGCCAGACAAAGGAGTCCTTGTAAAGCGACGTTCTAAGTGTTTCCAGTTGTACAACGAACGGGTGCGCTCTTGCCGTTAATTGCGACTGTCTGACAGGCGCTGCTGAGGGCGGAATGATGCGGGCCAAATCCTGGGAACATCTGCCGTGAAAATATATGTAAAACAGGGATATCTCGGCCACATGTGTGCAGTGTTCCAGACTATCCAGATCCCGGGTCAACTCCAGGTCGCCGACGAAACGCACAGCTCTCTGCAGGGTGTGCTTAGGTACGGCACCCCAGATGTGTGAGCAATATTCTAAGCGCGGCCTTATTTGCGCTTTGTAGGGCAAGAGCAGCTGCTGCGGTGTACACAGTTTTTTGTTGCGAAATAGGGCACCAAGCTTAGCAACGTGGTCATGCCGGGACATATTGCTGTTGACCGAGACACCCAGCAGTCCGATTGACGAGGATGAAGGAATGGTCGATCCTACCTTAATGGTGTCAGGGCCCGCCGTATTCAATGTCTTGGTAAACATGGCTGTTTTTGCTGTGAACTGGACCAAAGTCCTGTCGCCCAGGCTCGAACCTTTTCCAGATCTTGATTAAGTAATCTGCTCCTGCATGCGGTGATAAGCCTCAGTTGCTGGTAAAGGTTTTTCTGATCTAAATTGGGAGACAAGGGTACTGTCATATGCAAAGCTATAAACCGGATTATTGGTTTCCGTCAGCAGGTCATTAATATAGATGAGGAATAAAGTTGGTATTGCGCCCTGAGGCACTTCCGCATTAATGGCGAATGTGTACGAGGTGTGTCCATCAACTGCACCATGCAGAGATCGGTTCTTAAGAAAACTGGCAAGCCAGCTGCAGAGACACGCTGGTATGGCAGTCCGAACGACGGCAGTTTGTTGAGCTATCCGTCATGTCAAACTCTATCAAATGCCTTCGAAATATCCAACGCAATCGCTCGAGATTCTCCGTAGTTATCAATTGCCGTCTGGAACATCCATTAAAAAGTTGTCAGCCTGGAACCCTGTTAGTATAGATATTATTTTTCAGCATGAAATAACGTGCTCGAAGTGCTGCAGGAGAGTCCTGAATTTCTATGGAAAAACACTTCGTTGAAATTTTCTTCTTTTCGTTCACAGCACTGTCTTACAAATACCTCATATTGCGCTTCATACAGTGTCTTTGATTTTGTCGGCAAAATACCTTCTAACGCCTTTTCGGCTGCATTTTCAAATCAAAAGTTTCCATTTCGACTGTGACACTGACAACTTGTTTATTTATACTGTAACAAAGTGTTTCAAAGTAGACTAATAGAATATTCAACTGGTCCTTGCATTATATGTGAACATTATCCGTTTTTCTTTTATTTATATCTACATTACCTAATTTTAATAATACTATTCCCGGAAGTACACAAAATAATGTATATTCCGCGGGACTAAAGTGCCTTAATTCCATTCGCGGGATTAAATGAATCGCTTTAGTTTCTAGATATACAGCATGTTCGCGGATGGGGTTTAAAAGTAGACAAACGAACCAAAAAGTTGCGTAAGAGTAAACATATTATTTTGGAAGATACGAAAAAAAGTTACTCTTAAAAAAAGTTTTTGCTTCAAAAATTAGTAAGATCTACGCTATCAACATGCATATCAGCATACAAATACGAAAATCTCGTTTTACTTAATAAACATACCTCGTCTATAAGTATTTATTTAGTGCAAAATAGTTCCCATCAAAAGGGAGTAAAGGGTTTTTAGAATAAAGTGTTATGAGGATGGCCAAATATCATACCGCTATGTGATGGAACAATTTAGGGAACAATTCGTAGGAATTCGAATATGATGGCCATCTGCAAGATAATAAAAAAGTTCCAAAGAACTATACTCGACGCGCCGAACAGATTCACCAATCGCCGAAACAATTCGCCTTATTTTATGATTGAATCGACCCAATGTTTTGTTTTTCATTTCGATTTTTCTTATCCATAATACAAAAAATAAAAATAGAGTGTGTTAATCAAAGTTCCTATGTTTGGAATCAATGGAATCATAAAGTAAGAATTATTGTATCCGTGTTTTCCGTGTTTGGTGAATCTGTTCGGCGCGTCGAGTATAGTTCGGTTTTAGACCTCACAAAGAACAGGAAGAAATATGATCATAATAATGCTGCCACAGTTTTAGTTCTTCAATATGTTGGAGAAATTCCTGTGATGTCCCTTAGAAATCGTGCTGAATAGTTGAAAGTTGTGAAAAAAATTAAATATTTCTAACCAGGGTTTATGGTTATATTACAAATGATAGCTAAAATCTTTATTTGAAGAGTTAGCATAGCATATCAAATTTAAAAGTTTTAGGGCTTTACCTGAACAGGCTATTAGGCCCACTAGAGGGTTAAAATATAAATAGCAAATGCCGCAAACCATAAAATACCAAATGCAAATAACGCTATTCATGACATATTTTACAAGTTTTCTTTACAGAACTCTTGTAAGTCATAATAGAGATTGACAACCCAAATTCTAGGAACGTTATTCTTAAATACTTGTTCTTCTTTTATTTTATTGTTTATGCTAGATGACAGGTAGGTAGTTGTAAATTAAGCTGTTGATGGGTGAGTTAGGGTTAAGACTTAAAAACGTGGTCTCTAAAATAAACAAAGTGCAAGGGTTAAATTTATATTAGGCAGGAAAAACCGTCTACCTAAATCACGGAGTAGGGCTTGTTTTGGAATATTGAACAGCATAATGACTAAATAATACCTGGCTATATCCCAAAAAGCTCTACTATAACGGAGATGGAATTTCACAAGAGCATAATAGACAGATAATTTTTTAATAATGACACTAGTCCACACTATAATCATTAAATAATATCCACGATCAATTACCTAAAGACAACTAAGCATCTACAACATTAAAATATACCTAAGTTAACCAAAACAACAGGATGACTTATAATGATGACCTCGTATAAATTATAGGTGTACCATTTTTATATATGTCCTAAAGTATATTACTTTAAATTCATCTTCATCACTCTAATTGTTTCATGTTTAGGTCATCTTCATAATTAATGAGGGTAGTCTCATCTTTGTAATCTGCAGTTCACAGTTTCCAATTGTCAACAATTATTTGTTATCTGTCGTGTGTTGAATTACCTGATGTAGAGAATTGACTTTGGACATGGAAATTTCGTTATTCTGTCGTTCCAATACAAACTTACTAACACAAATCTAAACTGGCACCTAACTTTTATAAAATGACTCACAAAAGATGTTAAACATCTTTAAATTATGTCAAATACTCCCAACAATCGCAACCAATATTTTGGGATAACAGTACTTTTACGATGCCAAAATAGCCAAATATTTTTTTTCAGAACTTTTTACGCAACAAAATAGGTAGGTAGTAGAAGCGGAATTTATATTCAGGATATGAAGAATGATAATTTATGTTAATTTAAAGTTTTTGATAAACTGGATTTTTATCTTTATCTCACTTTATATCTTGCGTTTTAGAAGGTATAATCATAATTCAAATCTAATAACTTATTTAAATTTCAATAACAGAAAGGTTATAAAATAATTATGTGAAATAAATTATTCAAATATTTATCACAAAGAAAAGAACACAAAACAATGAATAGATTTATTACTTTAAAGCTCCATTATACAGGCTTTTCTGTCTATCATACCGCATGCTTTCCTTCTAGCTTCTGGTGTTTGACCGCTCTATATGAAAACTATCAAGGCTTCTAGTGATATGTGAATAAATTTTTCCTCTCAAGTGAACAAACTGATTAAAACTATCAGCTTGTAAATAAAGATCATTGCAAAATAATACAGGTTTTCCTTTACTAAAACAGAGTTTTATCCACAATACCGAAACAGAATATTTGCACTCGACGCGCGTTTCGCTAACCATGTTAGCATCATCAGGAGATGATTAAAACTAAAATTAAAATCTACCTAACTCCCTTTTATACTACTGTTTGCTTAATCAAGCGGAACTAAACAGAACCAATCCTGGGATCCCGCTAGTCACGCTTGATCAACCAATACAATGGACTATACGGAATAGGCCCTTTATCTCTATTTAAACTATTCTTACATTTAATAATTTCCATACTTTCATATGCGTCTAATAATCTCCTATCAGTTATATTATGAATTAATTTTAAATTTTTAATTGTTATTCTATGATTATTATCAAAAGCATGCTCGGCAACACTTGATTTTTCTGTTCTACCATACTTTAAATGAGCTAAATGTTCTTTGAATCTAGTCTGTATAGATCTTCTAGTTTGCCCAACATATTTTTGGTTACAATCCATACATCCAATTTCATATATTCCACTTCTTTCCAATATTTCAATTTTGTCCTTTGGACCACCTAATAATTTCTTAATATTGAACTGAGTCTGATATACTAATTTTAAACCTACTTCCTTAAAAACTTTTTGGAGTCCTCTAGTATACTGAGGATTATACGGTATCGGAACGTATTTTGTATTTTCATCCTGATTAACGAAAGAAGTGGAATCACGAATGGTCTTTCTAAACAAATGCCTATTAATTAGTTTATTTATTAAGTTAGTATTAAAACCATTAATTTTCGCTATATTCCTAATAGTTTCCATTTCATTATTAAATCTTTCTCTGCTAAGAGGAAAGTTAACCAAACGGTGTACTAAAAAATGAAAGCTGGCCATTTTATGTTGGTCGCAGTGGAAGGAGTCATTAGGAATATATCGGTTAGTGGCAGTATTTTTTCTATAAATATCAAACTCTAGTGTGTTATTATCGTTCCTAATCACTAAAGTATCCAAAAATGGTAGCTGGCCATTGTTCTCGACTTCATAAGTAAATTTAATGGTGGGGAAACGGTTGTTTAGTTTTGTTACAAAATCTTCAACATTAGCGGTTTTTGTGTCGAAAATCGCGAAAATGTCATCCACATACCTATACCATACCCTTGGAAAATATTGGAACTCCTCACTGATTTCATTTTCAAATTTACTCATGAAAAGGTTAGCTAAGAACGGCGATAAACAGTTGCCCATTGCCGTACCTTCAAGTTGTTGGTAATAGTTATTTTTGTATTGAAAATAATTTTGATCCATGCAAAGTTTGGTTAAAGTTAAATATTCTTGTTTGATTTCGTTATCAAAACTATTCATTTCAAGTAATTCACCAAGGTATTGCAAGGTCTGTGGGATTGGTACACTAGGGAACAATGAGCTAACATCAAACGAGATTAAAATTTCACCTTCATTAAGAATCGTGTCTTTAATTTTGTTTATGAAATCTAAGGAATTTAGTACTCCTGAATTCTGTTGTTTTATAGGTAAATTTTCAAACTGGTTTGCTAGCCACTTGGATATATTATAAGTTGGTGATCCTATTGCCGAGACTATGGGACGCATTGCCTTCCCAGGTTTATGAATCTTGGGAAGACAATGTAGTTTCGGCATAGTAGGATTACTTACAGATAATTTGTATCTAATTTGATCAGAAATAAGGTCGCTACATTTCTTCAAAGTGTTTTTAACTTGCGTTACCATCTTAGATAATGGATTCCTTGAGATTCTGTTATAGGGCCCGGATTCTATTAAATTATCAACCCGTTGAAAATATTCGCTTTTGTCTAATATAACAACCTTATTACCTTTGTCAGCTTTTAGATAGAAAACATCTTTCTCCTTCAATCTCTTGATTAAACTCTTTCCTTTTCCAGGTCGAGAGTTAACACTATTATTAATTACATTTTTTGAGATCTGATTTCTGCATGCTTCTCTAACAAATCCTTTAGTAGAGTCAGGAAGATGTTGAATAGAGCTTTCTATATTACCTACAATATCAAGTAAGTTATCCTTTGGTGGAGGCAATGCAAAATTCAGACCCTTGTTTAAAAGATCCAATTCAGCTTTATCAAAAGATTGAGAAGATAGGTTTTCTACAATATTTACGACTTCCTGAGAACTATCAGACTTAGGTTTCATTTTCCTGAGTTTCTTAAGTTTTTTATTGACGGATGACATTTTCTTGATGTATTTTGTATCAATTACTAAAAACAATTTTCTCTGGAACTCGTACCATTCTTCATGTTCAATATTTGTTAATCTATATGTTAGTTTCTTATAAAGTCTGTATGCTTCTAATTCAAACATACTTCGTTTACTGTACAAATTTTTGATTTCTAAATCCAACCACTTTTGTCTGGCAAAAGAGTGTACTTTTTGTGTAACAGGAGAAGATTTAGGTAAAACAATTTTAATAAAATTTGGGAAAACATTAAATTTTTTACAAGACTTTAGAAACCAAATATCTGCACTCACTAGCCTAATCTTAGTAGAAAACTTACGATAAAGGTTAAGTTCCGCTGACCGTGAAGCCATCTCAACTACGTTGGGGTTTGGAACCTTCGGCAACATGCACTAAAACAGAGTTTTATCCACAATACCGAAACAGAATATTTGCACTCGACGCGCGTTTCGCTAACCATGTTAGCATCATCAGGAGATGATTAAAACTAAAATTAAAATCTACCTAACTCCCTTTT
>JAEQML010059979.1:0-27851 GCA_016904865.1 Pissodes strobi | reverse complement strand
GCTGAAAAAATACAATTGCAGTTATATGAAGAGAAAAGGTTAGAGCAGCGTTGTTTCAAACAACGAAGAAGTAGGGAGAGAACCTAATGCTGCTCAAGAAATTACTCCTAAAGCGCTACTGCAAGAATATCTCGAAGAACAATTGTAAAAAGATTAAAAAGAAAACATGACAAAAAAATCAAGGCAGTGACACTAAAATCCGAAAGATATAAGCAAAATGCGGATAAATGGGAAAAAAGTACCAAAGACTCAAGAACCAGAAAACACCGTCGCCTAATACAAAGGCCACAACAATAATTCGACAAGGCTCTAAAGCGGTAAAAAGAAAATTAATAATAGGTGAAATTATATCAAAAAGTCTAAAACCATCTCAGACGTCAACTCCGAAACGGTTAGCACAAGAAGGAGACGTGATATGTCAAAAAATGTCCCCGTTTCAAAAAGATATACAGTATAAAATAAAAGAGGATATGAAGGAACTTGTTGGCCGCTATAGCCTTCAGTTAAAAGTTTGCGGAAATAAAGATAAAGCAGCCAAAGAAAATACACAACATGATAACAACAGTTTAATAATAAAAGAAATAAATAATTTTTTTGAGGAGGATGGTGTTTCTTATTATGCTCCCGGAAAATCTGATACAATCGCAAGAAAAAGTTAAAAAAACAAAAGCGTTTTCTTTGTGAAAATTTAAGTTCATTCAAGCTAAAAATAAGAAAGTTTCGTACTCTTCATTTTGTCGATATAAACCCTTTTGGGTTGTAAAAAGAAAACTTAGCGACAGAGATACTACCATGTGCTCTTATCATGAAAACTTTATTCTGAAATTTTCTAAATGCAGAATGTTAAAACTGCTTAGTGTTCCATCCACAAGCGATTTAATTCAATCATTATGCTGTAATATCAACAAAATAGACTGCATATACAGAAGATGTCAAGACTGCAGGAATAAAAAAGTGGCGTTTGAAGAAGGATCAGACCAGGAGCAAACATTTTATTATGAATTTAAAACGATCAAAGAAGAAAGGGAAAAAAATGGAAAAAAATTACAGTGTCGTTGACAAAAAAAGTTAAAATTGTATGTAAGATTGCAGATTTAAAACAAAAACTGATTGAGTCTGTGCCTTCTTTTATGACCCACAGACACAGGGCGTATCACCAGCAAATATTTTCCAGATCTTTAAAGCAGGAGTTGAAACCAGATGAAGTTCTTATTATTATAGACTTTTCAGAAAATTACCAGTTCAAGCACGCAAATGAAATCCAGAGCTGCCACTTTGGTGCATATAATCAGATTACTCTACACACTGGCGCATATTATATTCATAATTCCTTTATGGAGAAACATTATGAGACACTTTCCACTGCTTCATATTCAATGCGCCACGATGCGCCAGCTATTTGGGCTCATTTGTTGCCTACTTGAAGCGAAATTAAGGAAAAATTCCCATTTTTTAAAAAAGTACATTTTCCTAGTGATGGCCCAACTAAGCAATATCGGAATAAATCAATGCTTTTCCTTGTGGGTTATTTCCTAAAAAACAATTGAGTTTGAACTAGACACCTACAATTTTAGTGAAGTGGGCCACGGAAAAAGTGTGGCAGATGGTGTTGGGGGTACCATTAAAAAAAGTTTCAGATAGTTGGGACATGATGTTGCAAGTATTGACAGAGAAGCTAATAGAAACACCAATATTAAAATAATCAAAGTTAAGCCGGAAGAAATTGAAAAAGTGGATCAAATTTTACAGAATCGTGACATAAGTTCTATCCCGAATACCATGAAGCTACACCAAGTTTCAAGTTTCGTTTATGCCAAACAATTATAGAAAGTTTCACTTAAGATTTATGTCTTGTCTAGAGTGTCGAAACAATTTTAGATGCACTCTTACCCTGGAATTGATTGCCTTTTGCTCCACAAATGATTGAAATTTTGTTTGGATTGTTATAGAGCCAATTCCAGGGTAAGAATGAATCCTCCACAACAATATAGAACATATTTACAATTTTAGATGCAGTCATTATCCCTTACATCCAGACATTTTTGAATTTCCTACTGAAGACGATATTGAGAAAGAAGACAGTATCCTTTTGTTTGTTTTTTATGACAATAAGTAGCACACACCATACACACCCACCCATACGCACACATACGATCTCACAAATACTTAGTTTTTATACGTTTTACATTTTTCTTAATCATGAATTAGCTTCTGTAAAAATGGTAAACGCAACGGCAGTAGTTGGCAGCTGGGTTGTGGGTTGCAGTCATTTTTGAGAATTCCTGGTTTCCAGGAATAGTCGAAGAAATTGACCACGATAAACTCAAAATAAATTTTATGCAAAAAAATGGGAAATATTTTCAGTGGCCAACTAGTCCAAATGGTTCATTCCTCTGGATTTCTAAAAATTCTATTGAAGGCTCCAATTAAAAAGTCATCGGGGCTTTACATTGTTCCGTCGTCTGATGATTTAGATTTTGAATGCGACCAGATAATACAGCAGTTTCAGTAAAAGGGAAACATGTTTTTTTTTCAAGACCTTTAAAATCTTTTTAGCTTCTATTGTAAGTTTATTTTTTAAGGTAATAATAAAATAAGTTACGACCTAATAATATATAAATGTTTTTAATTTCTTAAAAAGTTATGATGTTAAACTGAATTTCCAATTTTTCATTTTCATATTTTTTTTTATAAATTTTAGTGTCACTTCTTTATATAAACTCAAGACCGTCACATTAAACTCACGACCGTCACAACGCATCAAGTAATATAAATTTTATTAAAAGAATAACTACTTTGATTTTATAAAAACATAGTTTTTTTATATTATAATGTAAGAAGACACGGTAATAATTTAATATGAGATATAGCTTTCCAAATTAGACTGAATATTACAAAAATATATAAAAAATGTGCTTTTATATGTTTCACTAAAATTTTTATGTGGAAGTGACAAGGGTCATCTCATTGATACGCACGTGTAATTGCAACACCCAGTTAGGTCTGATAGTCCGGGAAAATTAGTCTGACTATATCAAAAATATATATAAAAATGTGCTTTTATATGTTTCAGTAAAATCTAGAGGTGGAAATGACAAGGGTCATCTTATTCAAACGCACGTGTAATTGCAACCTCCAATTAAGTCTGATAGTCCGGGAAAATTAGACTGAATACTTCAAAAATATATAAAAAATTGTGCTTTCATATGTTTCACTAAAACTTTGGTATGGAAGTAACAAGGATCATCTCATTCATACGCACGTGTAATTGCAACCTCCAGATATGTCTGATAGTTCAGGAAAATTAGACTGCATATTTCAAAAATATATAAAACATTGTGCTTTTATATGTTTCACTAAAATTTTGGTGTGGAAGTGACAAGGGACATCTCATTCATGCGCACGTGTAATTGCAACTCCCAGTTAAGTCTGATAGTCCGGGAAAATTAGACCGAATATTTCAAAAATAAATAAAGAATGTGCTTTTATATGTTTCACTAAAACTTTGAAATAGAAATGACTAAAGTCATCTCATTCATACGCACGTGGAATTGCAACCCACAGTTAAGTCTGATAGTCCGGGAAAATTAGACTGAATATTCCAAAAATAAATAAAAAATATGCTTTTATATGTTTCACTAAAACTTTGATGTAGAAATGACTAGGGTCATCTCATTCATTCGCACGTGTAATTGCAACTCCCAGTTAAGTCTGATAGTCAGGGAAAATTAGACTGAATATTTCAAAAATAAATAAAAAATGTGCTTTTATATGTTTCACTAAAACTTTGATGTAGAAATTACAAGGGTCATCTCATTCATACGCACGTGTAATTGCAACCCACAGTTATGTCTGATAGTCCGGGAAAATTAGACTGAATATTTCAAAAATATATAAAAAATTTGCTTTTATATGTTTCACTAAAATTTTGGTGTGGAAGTGACAAGGCTCATCTCATTCATACGCACATGTCGTCGGTCTCCGCACGTAGTGGCGTATCTAGCATTTTGCTAATTTTACACGAGGAAGAAAAAACGAAAATTGGCATCAAAGAGAACGTAAAATGATATAGCAGTTCTTTAAACAGCACCGTGTTATTTTTTTGTTAGATCACAAAATTTAAAATCTTAATCTTGGCATGTTTGAAGTTTGTCAAAAATGTTGAGTTTTTGAGAAAAAAATTTTTTTTGCAGTTACGCCATTTTGTGGTATATAGTTACACCATATATATAGTTGGTGTGAAAGTGACAAGGGTCATCTTATTCATGCGCACGTGTAATTGCAACTCCCAGGTAAGTCTGATAGTCCGGGAAAATTAGACTGAATATTTCAAAAATATATAAAAAATGTGCTTTCATATGTCTCACTAAAATTTTGATGTGGAAATTACAAAGGTCATCTCATTCATACGCTCGTGCAATTGCAACCCCCAGTTAAGTCTGATAGTGCGAGAAAATTAGACTGAATATTTCAAAAATATATATAAAAATGTCCTTTTACATGTTTCACAAAAATTTTGATGTGGAAATGACAAAGGTCATCTCATTCATATCATACGCTCGTGTAATTGCAACCCCCAGTTAAGACTGATAGTCCGGGAAAATTAGACTGAATATTTCAAAAATATTTAAAAAATGTGCTTTCATATGTTTCACTAAAATTTTAGTGTGGAAGTGACAAGAGTCATCTCATTCATACGCACGAGTAATTGCAATCCCCAGTTAAGTCTAATAGTCCGGGAAAATTAGACTGAATATTTCAAAGATATATAAAAAATGTGCTTTTATATTATGTTTCATTAAAATTTTGATGTAGATATGGCAAGGGTCATCTCATTCATACGCCGTATAATTGCAGCCCACAGTTAAGTCTGATAGTCCGGGAAAATTAAACTGAATATTTCAAAAATATATAAAAAATGTGCTTTTATATGTATCACTAAAATTTTGGTGTGGAAATGGCAAGGGTTTTCTCGTTCATACGCACGTGTAATTGCAACCCCCAGTTATGTCTTATAGTCCGGGAAAATTAGACTGAATATTTCAAAAATATATAAAAAATTTGCTTTTATATGTTTCACTAAAATTTTGGTGTGGAAGTGACAAGGCTCATCTCATTCATACGCACATGTCGTCGGTCTCCGCAGGTAGTGGCGTATCTACCATTTTGCTAATTTTACAGGAGGGAAAAAACGAAAATTGGCATCAAAGAGAACGTAAAATGATATAGCAGTTCTTTAAACAGCACCATGTTATTTTCTTCTTAGATCACAAAATTGAAAATCTTAATGTTGGCATGTTTGAAGTTTGTCAAAAATTTTTAGTTTTTGAGAAAAAAAATTTTTTTGCAGTTACGCCATTTTGTGACATCTTTGTTTTCCTTCGGTATATAGTTACACCACTTGGTATTTTCACTGAGAAAAAGTAAAACTACCTTGTTCTCAATCAAACTTTCAATCTAAAGTGAATGAATAAACGTAAAAGCGCAAACAAAACATTCATTTATTACTTTCGAATAATAATGTAGGTACAAATAATAGTATAACAACGGTAAAAATAAATTAAAGCAAACGAAACTAATATTATCCTGAAAAATGATTATTACTACTCATAGGGCAGAGATAAATAAAACTGTTGCACTTCGGGCATCCAGATGACTGGAGTTTCACCTTTACAAAGGGATGTTACGCCGTCATATTTTTTTTTTTGATAACTTAGTATATCCTGTATTTAATGGCATCAAAGGTAAACTGGAAAGACCGCCTTTAATGTGCTGCTTCAAATTTAAACTCTCATATTCCTGGTCTTGATGACTACATTTGAAATATATTGTAGTAGGTTCCGGTTTTCTAATCATTATTTCCATCATGTCTGTCCATTTTATACTTTATTTCCCGACTCACTTTCCCTTATCGATAAAATTCCTATTTCCTTAGAGAATGTTTTGAAATCAAGAAAGTCTTTGTAGCTCATTGGCATGACAACATATGGTTACTTAGATCATGCAAAACGTATTACTGGGTAAAGCTGAGATGGCGTTAAGAGGTCACCGGTGTGAGATATCGCGTGACTAATGGCACTATGGGCCGAATCTCTCTCATTTTGCCCATGGTTTCTTTCAAAAAATCTGAGGCAAATTTCTTCAATTGTAGGGAACTTATTTAGAGTATAGAGTAACATCAATACTACGATTGAATTTTTATTTTGCCCGTAGCATCCATCACAATATAGATGAATAACTTTTATTCCTCTGTGGCTATATTCATATATAGCTTTAAAGACACAAGTGGCATTTTCGGCCGAACCACGTTTGCTATTAGTTTCGTCCCAAGTAAAACAAAAACAGTTCCTAGTCGCTACGTTATAGAAAGTAAAATTAAACATGGATAACCTAGACTTATAAAATATGGCACTTTCTTTTGATATCGGTAAATATATTACCGGCTGAAGGTCAAAAACTGCACACAAGAAACTTGAGTTTTCTTGAGCTTTTGCTTTACTTAGTATTTTTTTTCTCTGACAATTTTTTTTTTCTAAAATATGTTTTTTGTACTTATTCTCTAATTGTTCTTTAACTGTTTCATCTCCGTCCCTATAAGTAAGACAAAGAGAACATTGATCTTTTTTAGGATGCAAGAAGGAAAGGTTTGTGCTTTAATTATTTTCCTATAAGTAGAAAAGCTGGGTAATTTATTGCAACCCTTTACTATCTCTTCTTCTGTAAACATCTTATACATTTTTCTTAAAATTAAGTCAGGGTGCAGATACATTCAATTTGTATTTGTTTCTGGTTAGGCACGTCGATATTATCTCAAAAAAGAGAGGAACTACTAAAACAGAAAATCCTCGTAGGCAATTTTCCAGGATATCACTTCACTGTAAACAACCGAAAATTTACTGTCTGCAAATTATTTTTTCTATTACCTTACTAGAAAACGTCATTTTCGACCCAGAAACGAGGGAGAAAAATGGTTCTTTTCCTCCCTGAGAACAACAACTTTCCTCCCTCTAAGTTTCAAATTCCCATAAGTATTCGAATCTTCATATATCGATAGTGGCCCATCGAGGTGGATAAAATATATAAAAATAACGACGTCAGAGGTAGTAGAAAAAACTATATACATACCTCAGAAGTAAAGTGCTTTTCCTCCCTTGGATTTTTAAATCGTCAAACTATCCGCGGGAGCAAAAGCACTATTTTCCTCCCTTGGTATGTAAATAGCTATTTCCTAAACAATTTAGGGATTCTAGAGCGTTCGCTTCGTACTGCCTTGGAAAAAGTTAATGAGACCGGAGTCTTGGAAGGTGAAAAAAGAGGTGGAAGGAAGAGACCTCTTGAATGTTTAGAAAGAGAAAAACAAGATATAGTTAAGATAGAAAATCACATAGATAGATATCCACAAGTTAAATCCCATTATGTCGACATGTGAACCCTAAACAAAAACTTTTATAGGTTATGTTTAGTTAACACGTTTTATATTATTGTCAGCTACGCCGGTACGAGCTGTAAGTTTAAATTGAAATTTGAACAAAATTGGTTTTATCGTAGAGGCGTAAGTCACATACGTCACTATGTGAGGAATCCTTTTACATTTCTGGCAGTTACGCCACTTGATAATAATAGGATTATGGGCTAACGAGTTGAAGACCACTTACGCCGCTTCGTGAGGTAAAAGAGCGGACAAAATTACATAGAGATTCGGCGTAAATGAATTTTTTCTTTTTTGTCAGTTACGCCTCTACGTGCGGAGAGCGACGATGTATTTGCAACCCCCAATTAAGACTGATAGTCCGGGAAAATTAGACTGAATATTTGAAAAATATATAAAAAATTTGCTTTTATATGTTTCACTAAAATTTTGATGTGTAAGTGACAAGGGTCATCTCATTCACACGCACGTGTAACTGCAACCCCTTAGTTATGTCTGATAGTCCGGGAAAATTAGACTGAATATTTCAAAAAAATATAAAAAAATTTGCTTTTATATGTTTCACTAAAATTTTGATGCGGAAGTGACAAGGGTCATCTCATTCATACGCCGTGTAATTGCAACCCTTAGTTAAATCTGATAGTCCGGGAAAATTAGACTGAATATTTCAAAAATATATAACAAAATGTGCTTTTATATGTTTCACTAAAATTTTGATGTAGAAATGAGAAGGGTCATCTCATTCATACGCACGTGTAACTGCAACCCCCAGCTAAGTCTGATAGTCCGGGAAAATTAGACTGAATATTTCAAAAATATATACATATAAAAGCACATTTTTTTATATATTTTTGAAAATTTCAGTCTAATTTTCCCGGACTCTCAGAGTTAACTGGGGGTGCCTATTACACGTGCGTATGAATGAGATAACCCTTGTCACTTCCACAGCAAAATTTTAGTGAAACATATAAAAGCACATTTTTAATATATTTTTGAAATATTCAGTCTAATTTTTCCGGACTCTCAGAGTTAACTGGGGATTCCTATTACACGTGTGTATGATTGAGATGACCCTTGTCACTCCCAAATCAAAATTTTAAAACATATAAAAGCACATTTTTTATATAATTTTAAAATATTCAGTCTAATTTTCCCGGATTATCAGAGTTAACGGGGGGTTGCAATTACACGAGCGTATGAATGAGATGTTCCTTGTCGCTTCGACATTAAAATTTCTTCAGGGAAACAAGTGAGATTTCAAAAATATTATTAACATTTGAAAGGGTGCCGGTATAATAAAGAATAGGGTATGTACTTTTATCTATTATTTATTTCAAATGAAATACCTAATTTTATTAAAAATTTTACTAAAAACACCTTTTCGAAACCCTACAGTTTTGTTCTATATATTACTTACTAATTCAATATTCATTTAGACGACTGTAAAAATGTAAATCTTGGGTCAGAAATGAATCTGAAGCTAACTTCAGTGACATTTTTTACGTTTATTAATTATTGGATTCAAAATTAGTTTAGTTTACACAGAGCTAATATTTTTTCTTTGCTCTTATTGAAACAAACTTTCTATTTTTTAGTTCGCGTTTCTCTCTGCAACAAACGGGAAAAGGCAATTTTTTTATTGATTTTTTAATATAATTTTGTATGATCAAGCTTTTCAAGCTTTTATCCAATTTTATTGTTATTATGTTAGTTGTGCTTACTTAAGCGCGTCGCGTCGGTCGTGAAACAGCTTTATACCTACCTAAGTACCAAAAGCATTAATATTTACTGCATATTTAATTACTAAAATATAAATTCTTACTTCAATTATTATTTGACGGAATATAATTTACACTGATGACAACAAGTTATCTTACCAACGCTGGGTCACAACTGAAGGGCAATCGATCCCTATGCAAACATCACATACAAACACAATAAAAAATTATCTATTTGAGGAGCGGCAAAACCGATTGCTATACTTATAAACGCGTAATGGAAACACTTAAGACCGTTTTGGGTAACTTGGCACGGAAATGACTACAAGATGACTAACAAAAGTAACAAATAACAAACCGGCGAATTTTTCTCATTAACTTTCGCCAAGGCCGAAGCGCTCCATTTATTCTTACTTATACGGTAAAAGTCGGCATATGGTATGATGATCGCGATCGCGATCTCGATTTGTTGTTTTTGCATTGAGTCAGTGTTTGTTGTTATTTAAGGTTTCGCTATTGTTGCCACCGAAATGATTTATTTTTATCTGCAACGTAAGCACAAGATAAACATTGAACCATCTAGTTATCAGATTAATTTGTTTATGTTCAGGCCCGTTTCTGGAGGATCTGCCCTAGTGCAAAAAAAATTGCCGCCACCAACCAAACATCACAAATAAATAAAAAAACATGTTTAATATTGTCATTGAAATAAAGAAACATTTTCTTTTCCCTATAAACAGAAAATACATTTATTAATGTAATTACTAAAAACATATATACCAAATTGGAAAAAATCAATTTGTTGATACTCCGCATAACTTTCAAAGTAGTAAATTCATCAATATCATTATCAGGATTTAATCCTTCACAAAACTTCTTCTCTTTTAATATTTATGCTAAACCGGAAAGTCGTTCTTGGAACATAGATGAACTCAGATGATTTTCTATAATTTTGGATTTTAAACATACGAAATATTTTTAGGGCAATATAACAAAATTGGGAAACGTAGATACTAAATTAGTTTTCACAATCTTATCTACTAGTGGTGGGGGCACAACTTAAAGTAAGTCCGATTTCGTCTAAAATTGGTATATGGGGGTTTTTGGGGCCTAGGAATATGATTTTTTTTTATCAGATTTTGAACATTCAAAATGGCCGTTTTTCAGACCTGTGGGTCTTTCTGTCTGTAATCAAATCTTGCAAGCTGAATTAGAACTACTTCTAAATGTCCGATTTATTTCAGATTTGGCAAGTATGTTTGGCTCCTGTGACAATACAATTTTTTTTTCTTATCAAAAATCAAAATGGCGGATATAAAATGGCGAATTTTATTGTTTTTAAGAATTCATGACCACCATCGATCTGTAAAACATATAACAAAACTCGCGATACTGTTTTTATCATCAACTTTCTTTTCTTTAAATGCGCACTTATTTTTTTTTATCGTTTTTTTAGATGATATTGGCGTTATTAATATATTATAGTATTTTTATTTTATTTTTTCTTTTTTTAATTATTTATTTTTCTTTAGCGTAATTTTGAATAGTACAAGTTAATTAATTTTAATTAAAGTTCGTATTTAAAAAAAAGTTGATGAAGGGTATGGAATCCGACGTTTCGTCTTGAAGGGTTCATCAACTTTTTTTTAAAATACCAGCTTTAATTAAATTTAATTAATCTAAACTTTTCAAAATTACGTCAAAGCAAAATAAATAATTAACAAAAAAAGTAAAAGTAAAATAAAAAAAAAAAATGTGCCTCCGCTTTATAAGCACACAACTGAGAGATGTTAGGAATTGAGTTTTTATTTTTTAAGATTTTTTATCCTCAACTCTTGCTCCCAGTTTCGGCACTTTTTTTAACTTTCTTTTTGCTTCTTTTCAACTTTTTTTCTGATCAAGCATTTTTTTCCATGACTTCGTAGCTGAATTCCTTCGTTATTTTTTCGCCGAAAAAATTTTTCTTTTTATTATCATTTTTTCTTATTTCGTTTTATAATACTTTTATTAACTTTCCGAACAATTTTTGTCGTTTTTTTTTCAATTTTTTTTCCCATTTTTCCGAATATTTTTGGCTATCCGAGGAGGTGGTGGGTATAATTCCCCCCTGTAAATCAGAGTCATCACTTGTCAGATTTTCGATCCGAGGCTCTCTTGAAGAGAGAGAGAAACTGTTTTTCCCGAAATCCCCTCTTAAATTAGAGCCCCGGTCCCCGCCATATTGTCATATTGTCTGAGGTAGCCCCCATGAGGCGCACCTACCCTGCCATAAACATTTGGAGCTCGTAGCTCTTCCCGTTCTCCCGAAATTAATTATTTTAGTTTTATCTTCTTGTCCACGTCTGGCCGAGGGGGGGGGGGGGGGTACGGGGTCCAGTTTTCGTCCAGTTACCCCGGCTACATGTCCTGAAAATTTCAGCCCTCTGGCCTTACTGGCACATGCTTAATTAAAGTGGTGTTTCACTTTGGTTTCCATTTCATTTTATTTTTAAATTTTTTCTGACGAATACATATTCATATTAATAACACCAATATCATCTGAAAAACGATAACAAAATTAGTTCATATTTAATAAGAATGTTCTGCTATTGTTCGTCTTAAAATCGGTTATTTTTACAATGAGAATTGACTGCTTATCCTCAGTGTCGTTTACCGACGTTTTGACAAGTTCGTCCCTACGACATGCGCAGCGCTAGCAATACTCAAAATTAAGACCACTTTTTTCAGTAAACATGTCTTATCAGGGGCTTCAATAAAAAAGTTTTAACTTGACAAAAATATAAGGTTATTGATTTAATAAGTTTTTGGCCAACAGCTTGATGTTTTAAGACAGCTGACAGATTTTTGTATTCGCTGATATTTATGTAATTTTCTCAGCATTGAGTAATATCGCCCGCAGTGTAGATGATTTCATTACCTTCGCTTTCTGTGTAAAATACGCAATTAAAATATTTTCTGATATCTTCTGGGTTTCTTTTGTTTCGCACAATTTACTGAGCAGTTCATTCTATTTTTCATACTTGTCTCTTGACTTTTCTAGAAGCAAATTAAGAGTCGATTCCATTGAATTTTCAATTATTATAATACCATTAGTGCTAATAGTTCAGGAGGCAGTGAATTTTTTCGGTACTAATTTTCCCAGTCAGCAAACATCGATAGAAGTATTCGATTAGAAATTCTAAGCAAAATTCATATACATATAAAGGAGGGTTTTCCGATGAGTTGAGGCGGAAAATGCGTTAAAACATACAAATACACTGCCCCTTTTTTTCCAGGGATAAATAGTTCCAGTAGTAAGAGCTATACTGAAATTAAGGAAACAAAAATATTCTGTCTAATTTGTGAGTATGGGTAATGCGTCTGGCAGATGAAAAACTGAAAAACAATTATTCATTTCAATTTCTCTCAATTGATTAATAATTGTTTTTCAGTTTTACATCTGCCAGACGCATTATCCATACTCACAAATTAGACAGAATATACGCTTGTCTATATTATAATAATAGCTTAAAATACAACCTGCCTAATGTGCAACAACCCCAAAGCTTTGCCAGACTCGTCTAATGTTCATTAGGCGCGCTAAATTCAGCACATTCGAATATACAAGTGATTTTTGTCATACCTACATGACACCGTATAGACTAAAGAATTATGGTGGAGTAGGTTGAAAAATATTTATTGATTGAGACATGAAATTTAATGTAAGTTACAGAAAAGTTTTTATTTTACATCGTACTTATAAAAAATCGCAAATTTGCCATGCCAACATTGAAAAATATTTTCAGGCAAATTTACACACTTCGAACCTTCGGACCTGGGCATTTGGCAGCAGCGCAGTGTTATCGTTCTAATATATCACTTCACGCATGGCCCTCCGCTCGCTTCGGGGGCACTATCAAGGGCGTACCCAGCGGGGCTGGGGGCTGCTGCCCCCCCCCCCCCCCCCTAGATCTTAGGTTAGAATGTGGTTATTAACAACTTATAAAAAGAAGAGAGAAACCATTGTGCTTTTTTATTGGTCTGCCCCCCTAGTTCAGATCCTGGGACGCTCTTGGGCACAACCAAACAAAACTAACAAAACTAACGGAAGGCATGTCCAAAATCAAGAAAAAACAAGAATAAAAGAACTGTAACAGTTCGATTTTGTCAATTTTAAAATTTCATTTATATGCCGCATTTAGGGAAAAAAAGATGCTGTATTTTGCACGCATCGGTTTATTAATTCTAAATTTATTAATTTGATTTGCTTGAAAATGCTGTTTTTCCTAATATGAATTAACTATATTTTAGGTATAGATTAGCTATATATTCGTATTAGTTTTTAGAATCCGTTGTGACCATCTATTTTAGTTGATAAGCGATGTATGTACCTTATTATTAAGATAACTTGGCTTGATTTGCATTATATTATCGTAAACAGCCAGCGAGTCGATTTATATTTCTAAAGAATTCTGTTAGCCTGCAAATACGTTGCATTTAACTTATTGAACCATAATTTAATTTCAGTTTGAATATTCTATTACCTTTTGAGAACCCTAGGTTGATGTTCCGGAGATCGTTTTTGGACCTCTGCTTAAAATATATTTCTCCTTCAGTACAGCTGACCAGCTTTCTTTGTAAGGTTTATGCCAAATAATAGGGATGGGCTATTTATCGCGCGTTTTTCATTCTCGATTTAGATTTTTGAAGGTTTATCATTCCTGTTAATGCATTTCCTAGCACTTCTGGAAGAATGTAATTTTAGCTCACTATTCGTAGCTTCCGCCGTCCTTTATCATCATAATAAGCGAGAATTAAGGCGTTTATTTCTTAGAATTATTCCTTGTATCGAATCACTCGTCATGTTTTCAGCCCATCACTACTTGTGACGCAACATTTAATTTCGAAGGTAAATTGACGGAACGTTGGAGAAGTCCTTTTCTAGTTTGCTCGTCCGGCGATCGTTTGCCTTTGCCAGTATAGCGAGAAACTGCACGTTTTGAGTATTGTGATATAATACAACCCTTTTGCTAGGGGATTTACTGTGTGGTTTCTGTTTGTGTTTTAACACGACCGATTCTCCGGGCTCTACATGCTGTACTAGGTAAGCATTTTCTCTGGATTCCTTTTTCTGTGGCCTATGAACCACGTGACCGCCATGTTGCTATTTTTTTTTTGTTTCCATTATTTATAGCGGCTTCCACGTTCGTCGCATAAGACCGAGACCGTCGAATCTCTTCTAATACACCCTCAAGTCCGAGTTCGAGGTAAATATCGCTACCATTTTTGCCTAAATTAATGAAATTGATTGCTTATCTACCTTTTATTTTTTTTGGGCACATAACGCCATTTGCTTTTCCCATGCGTTATTTTATCTACTCCATTTTGTCTGATCCGAATTTTTATTTTAATGCAACTTTAATTTTGATCATATGGGGAAGTTTATATAATCTTTTAGGGGTGATTCATACCTATCTTTTTATATTCAAGTTACCTGAACCTTAATATCTCTTTTATTTGCTTTATTGCACTGCAAGTCCATGGGATTTTTTTGTCTGGGAAAATTTGTTTTATAAAAAAGATGTATTTATGCAAAGAGGGAGGAGGTCTATGTTTTTTATTAAAGTAAGGGGGCTTCATTTAATGCGTACTGGATTATTTCAGGGTTCTTCTGCTGGGACAGAAGTTTAATTAAAGGACTGCAATTTTTTTATCTGGTGGGCAGAAGTTCAATTGCAGAACTACCACTTGTTCTGAAGGGCCAGGAGCAGGTCCACAACTTTTTCTCTGGAACGCCAGAAGCGTCAGTGAAGGGCCTTAACTTGTGGTTCCCGCACTAGAGGCCATCGACAGAATTCGACGACGGGATTTGGGTATAAGTTTTGTGTCTCATTGTTTCTTATGTTTACTCTTCGTTTGCTTTTATTGATATAAATCAAAAATTGAATTGAGGTAGCTCATTGATTTTAATTAATTTAATTTACATTTATTCACTGGTTTATCGGACCAGTTAATCTAATTGCTTTGAGTTGTTTTCTCATTTTAAAAGTCAAGCGCTGGCTGGATAACGTCATGCTTTTCATTTATTAGTCGGCAGATATAACCGCTCTGAATTTTATCTTTTTATCATATGAATCAAGCTAACCATAGTTTTAATCTAATCTGGTGCTTTTATTAATTTCTCAAGTTTTTTTTTTACCTAATCAGTGTGTCCGCTCATTGCGGTATATTATCACCTTCAGTGCAGCTGTTAGCGCACGCATACCTGGTGGTAAGAAGCTTAGTCTACGTCAAGTGATCACTTTGATAGGTAGTGTTTAGTGCATTTAGTGATAAGGCATATAGAACCGAGGTTCTCCAACTCAATTGGTCTCTGTACGAACAATCTTCATATTGTACTCTGTTTATTTTATTAATTACTTTAAGTCATTTAACATTCTTTTGTCTACTCAACCACATTTTAATATAACCTTTTTCTTCAGATAGATTGTTGCTGTGTTTGCAAAAAAAGGATTTAGTAGCAAATATAATGTCCATTAAATTTTTAGATTGTGTTTTCTTGATAGGTTAAGTTGGTTGATTATAGTGCCATAATTATTCTCATTTTCTTAAAAGTTTGAAATTAAGCACTAAGAACCGGTTAATTTTATGAGCCAATCTAGCCACTCGGTACAACACCAGCCGAGCTTTTTCCGTTTAGCTGGCTAGAACGGGTGGCGCTCAAACGACCCCACGACAGGGGCCGGACTTTGTAACGCGACTCTCCGGGGCTGGGTTCATTTTTTCTTAATTAATTGGGAAAAAAAATCTTTGGGTTCAATCATAAAAAAAACGTTCTGCAAGAACTTTGAAAATATATGAATTAGCACGTACGCATGCGTGAAGGATCAAACTTGGTGTGTCTAACGCGAATGGTAGAGACCGGTAGAAAAGTTTAAATTAACAGAAAAAGTGTAAATTAACAGAAAGAGTCTAAATTGAAACAAAAAGTGTAAATTTTCCTGAAAATATTTTACAATGTTAGCATGGCAGCTAGTTCTTGTTTTGTGTCACTAAGAGAACAAATTAATTTATATACACAGACTGGGAAAATAAGTACGAAAAAATATCACTGCCTCATGTACTATTAGATTATATTTCTCTGAAATTTTATCGAGGTCACGAACATTTCAAAAGTTAACCCGAGCAGCAGGTGAGGGATAATTTTCTTAAAATATTCGTGACCAAGAAAAAATTTCTTACAATAATCTAATATATACTTATGCAATTTGCCCAAAGTATGGACACGATATAACAAAAAATTGGCTTGGTTAAGAAAATCCAAGAGGCTCTGTCTGCTCCTGATGTACTAAAATTTAATAAAAAATATAAATCATACACATTTTGTAAAACATAGATACCTTTTAAGCAATACGTATTCACCTGATTAATTAATACAATTAATAAATTAGGGAAATGAATTATTTTAATTATTAACAAAATTGATTTATTAAATAAAAAAGTTAAAATTTACTATAAAGATATGATTGAAAAAAGTACATGTTTGTAAAAATATAAAATTTGTTCCATGTGCAGACTTTTCGACCTTTATTACTTTATTACATGTAATGATAATATCATATTTGATTATGCTTATAACGCGATTTCAAATTTTGAAGGTAGGGCCTTCGTATTGAACAGCTGGCGCCTACTAATTTTCTAATGCGCAAGTCCAAATTTGAATCTCTTTATTACAAGCTCTTATTTACTTTCACCTGTGGGTCTGTCTGTAATCAAATCTTGCAAGCTGAATTAGAACTACTTCTAAATGTTCGATTGACTGAAATTTGGTACCCGTTTATAGTTCCAATGACAATACAATATTATAATGTTGCTAAGTTTACACCTCCCCCCTTTCAGGGGTAGGGGAGGGGGCACTACTTAAAGTATGTCCGATTTCGTTTAAAATTGGTATATGGGGGTTTTTGGGGACAAGGAATATGAATTTTCTATCAGATTTTAAAAATTCAAAATGGCGGATTCAACATGGCCGATATTGGGTTAAATGTTGCGTCAATTTTAGCTGACTTCTACATATCCATATGGCTTCAAATTCGGTATGCGTTTGTAGTTCAAACGAAAATATAAAACTATTGTTGGGGAAACACCCCAACACGTGTAAAAACTATCGTTTTTCACCGTATAGTTTGGTGATAACACCCTGTATGTATGTAGAATGAATGAGCCGTAATTAAATACAGAATAGATTTATTTCACCCCGGGTACAACCCAATTTGTGCATTTAAATTACCATATGCCAGTTCTTCAAAACCCCTTAGTTCAAACCTGGACGGACGATCCTTTAATTCGAACCTGTGCTGTCAGTGTAATAGATTACAATAGAGCCAACTTTCACTCGGAAAGGAAATCGTTCTTAATCGTTTTCAATTCAATATATTTTTGTCTCAAATCAGCATTGTGAAAATAGTCTGTCGAAGAAAGAAAGAAGATGTTTTCCCTCTCTCAGATAAAAACCGACGTAGCGTTCCCGCGTTATTGTCCCTCCCGAAATCGTAAGCAAGACCATATTGCAGTTCAGTTAAAACGTTCGCTCGAATAGCAGTTCTCTGGCCAAAAGTTCAAATTCCTTTTTGGGCCAATTTCTCTTGTATGCACAAATATTAGAGAATATTTAGTGCACCTCAGTTATCTTTGTCCAAGGTTGGACAAAGACCTCCTTTTGGGCTTTTTTGAACAATTCTTCGAAGTTAGAACGATATATAGCGTCTCCTGTGGAAGATGGAACATAAGACGGCGGCTTGAAATTCATGGTCAAATTTCTGTAAGCAAGGTTAAAGCTGGATTTATGGTTTCCGTAAACACAAAAGTTAAGTTTGGAAAATAACTAAGTAAAATCTCTCCCCGTTGAAGACAGGTAAAGCAGTCAAGGTGAACAGGTACGCTGTGTGAAAGTTTCTAAGTTGGAGAACGAAAAGTATAATAAGAAAGATAAAAAACTCACTTTTAAATCAAACAATCAAGACTTTTCAGTAGATATTCCTAATTTTAAGAAACCTTTTGTAATATTAGTTTTATGCTTGAATGGATGAAGACGAATCCCTGCAATTATTCTAAGAATTGTACATATATAATTTCTATTTAACATAGAAAACGCTGTTTATTGATATCTATAATATTCAAATGCAATTTACACCTGTATTATTAAAGCAAAATTAAACCGAATACATGTTTCAATTTCTCTCACTACCCTATAGAAATACAGTTCATTAAAAGTGGTTAATAAAGATACCACACCCTTCTTTATGGTATTAAACAATAATAAAATCAATTGTTTATCCCGACCAACTATGGTGTTGCCATTGTTTATTCTTATGAAGACAGTGGTGTTGCTTACACTTCCCGCCTTCCCTTTAAAGGATAGTGGTGAAGGCATGGTTTTGTTGGCTTTTGAAAAATCTTTTCCAGAAAAACGCATACGCTGCGAAAATAATTCCTTAAGAGTACTCTGGTTTAATGATGAGCTGAGAATTGTGCGGGATAAACTTAATTTTTTTAAAGATTACTGTAAAATGCATAATTCGAAGGAAAATAGAAAAACCAGGAATCAGTTTCGACTTAAATATAAAAAAGAACTCAAGAGGCATCGAATCTCAGCCAATGATGACTTCATTAAAAATGCATCTAACCCCTCTAAAACTATTTGGGCTCTAATAAAGCAGAAAAAAACAGAGCCAGCAAAAACTAATATCACGCCAGATACTTTTAATAATTTTTTTATTAATATCGCCGATTCTATAGCCGATGAACTATCAGCTACATACACTGATCCATTAGAATTCGTTGAATCTCGCCATATTGAAGAACTACAACTAAAACAACTAACTTTCAATGATGTGATATTATCAACAGTCTGAAGAATAGTAATAGCAGAGATATTTATGGTCTAAGTGTGTCAATGCTACACCCAATAAGGGAATATTTAATTATTCCCCTAACAAAAATTTTAATCCAGTGTCTTCGGGAACGGGTCTTCCCAGATGTCTTAAAGGTGGCGTCAGTCGTCCCTATCTTTAAAAAAGGAAATGTGGAGGAGCTGTCCATTTTCTGTTTTACCTGTTTTTTCAAAAATATTTGAAAAAGCTATAAAAATACAACTCTGTAAATATTTAGAAGAAAACGACATCATTAACAAACACCAATTTGGCTTTCGTAAAAATCTTAGCACAACAGATGCTGTGCTGAATTACACGCAGTACACCCTAGAGTGTTTTGAGGAAGGACTTTACGCAGCGTCGGTCTTTTGCGACTTGAGTAAGGCCTTCGATTGCGTCCCTCATGACCTACTGTTCAACAAAATGAAGAAAATCGGTTTTGGCCAGCCGTGTATAGAGTTAATTGGATCATATCTTAATAATCGAAAGCAATCAGTATTGTTGGACAACAAAAGATCCGAGATCCTCAACATCAGTGTGGGAGTGCCTCAAGGGTCTATTCTGGGCCCTGTTCTCTTCCTCATTTTTATGACTGACATTGAATCCTCCTTGGGGGAGATAAAAAGCAGCTACTATGCGGATGATACAGTACTGCTTATCCCTGGTAGAGAGCTACGTGAACTAAAGATGGGAATTGAGGGGGCGCAAACTAAAGCGGAAAAAATGGTTCTCTAGCAATAAACTAGCATTAAACAAGGCAAAGACAGTCACTATGATATCATCTACCCGAGACCTTTCTGATATTCCCACGAACCCGGCATCCGTTATGTTTCTGGGGGTCACGTTGGACCCGGGCATGAAATGGGGTAGGCATGGGGATATGCTGGGTGGCCAGTTGTGTGGGAGTACTTTTGCCCTCAGGCAGCTGGCTGACAGAGTGTCCCCATCAGTACTATGAGTGGCATATTTTACAATCTTTCATTCAAGGTTAACCTACGCTGTCCTTACCTGGGGTCATTCGCCTGTCCAACATCTCTGTTCAGTCTCCAGCGTCGAGCTGTGAGAATAATGGGCGGACTGCGTTACCGAGATGACTGCAGACCTGCCTTTGTCCAGTTAAAAATACTGACTTTGCCTTGTTTCTATGCGCTGGAGTGCATATTGTACATAAAGAATCATAGTACACTTTATGCATCTCACGCAGACAGACATGACCATCAGACCAGAAATAGAGACAACATCTTGACTAATTATAGTAGACTGACGAGGGGACAGACCGGTGTGCGGTATCACTGCGTCAGGCTTTATAACTTACTACCCAATGAATACCGTAATATGTCCACAAAGCAACCGAAGGAGCGCTTAAGAAACTTTTTTGTCAGGAATGCTTTTTTTTCACTTGATGAGATATATGAACACCCCATTGATCTTTCATAGTGAATTGTTTGAACCTATAGTTGTAACTTGTTTGTGATTAATTACCTGTTTTAGATTAATTTTTGTAATTTATATTTTAAGCAATTTTATTGAATTATTCCTATTTTAACTTGTTTTTACTTAATATTTAAGTTTTACACTTATACATAATAAAATTATTGACTGCTTGTTTGACGTATGTAAGAATATTTTGTATTCAATGACATGAATAAATTCTATTGTCTATTGTCTATCTATTGTCTAACTACTTAAAGTATGTCCGATCTGGTTTAAAATTGGTATTAGGGGGTTTTTAGGGACAAGGAATATACATTTTTTATCAGATTTTAAAAATTTAAAATGGCGGCTTCAAAATGGCTTTTATTATATACTACGAACAGCGAATAATAACTACGATAAGAAGATTCACTCTCCGCGGCGGCACGTCAACGGTATGTCTCCTTCCCCGCGCGAAAACTAGCATGATACTGGCATGTGACCTTTGGACCCGGCGCACACTGGTCAAATTTCTAGGAAAGCTGGCCATAATAAGGTTTACCAGAAATAAGACATACAAGTTATTAAGTATTACACGTTTAATATATCGTGTTTTAGAGAAATAATTGTTGAATTTTTTGCTCATCATCTATATTTATATATAGGGAGTATCAATTATCACTAACGATAAAAATCATTTATAAATAGTTATTTGTTTTACTAGGCAGCAAAGTAGTAGATTGACTGCCGCGGCTGATAGGTCATAGCCGAGCGTAGCGAGGCTAGGAATTCAGCTAAGGCAGTCAATCTACTTTGCTGCCGAGTTGAACATATAATTTTTTCTCCGATTGTTTATAATGATATATGTATATTGTATATTTGCAAATTATTACAATTGCTATGGAAATGTATATGTCCATAATAATTATAGTTTGACAACTTATGTCAAACGTTTTATTCCCATGGAGACTAATCACTTTGCTGCCTAGGCAGCAAAGTACTTACTTTGCTGCCTGGACAGGAAAAGTAATACTTTGCTGATTGATATGTGTCTGCAAAATTAATATTTGCTGTCAATCGGAGAAAAAATCACTTGTATGTTCATAAATCGTTTTGGAAAATGATTTTGAAAATTAAGGGCTCCTTCGTTGTAAAGAAAAGGGTTTTAAATTTTTAATTCGATGATCCAAATTTTGTTTTTGCCTAGGTTAATTTAGGAGTCACACGACCAAAATGAATGTTAAGCGGACGACAGAAACGCGTTGATGAGGGCCTGAAATTTTGCCATACATGTATTTCAGAGTTATCATTTTCTTTCTTAAATTAATCTAATAGGAACGAAACTAGTAAAAAATATAGAAGCATCAGTGCAGCTGTTGTTCAAAAACACTTGCTTATATTCTGACTATCCCAAGGTAATATTAAAGCCATATTTACAAATTAAAACTAAATTATAAATTTTTATCTGCTGATTCAGCCAAAGTATTTATTACCTCTTTTTATAATAACATCAGTCTTGCATCAGCAATAATGATTCTGCCGAAATTTAAGCTTCAGTTTCACTTACTACAATATTATGGGATTAGGGGTGGCCGACAATAATCGATTATTCGATTCACTTTTAAGAAATTACCAATTAATCGACTTATCGATTAATATTTCAGAAAATATCGATGATCGATTATATCGATTAATCGGTTATTCAGTTGTTTGCTAAAATATTAAGCGTTTAATCGATTATTCAATTTCTTGCCCACCCGGTACCGATGACTTTACAACAGATATAGCTTTTAAAATTCCAATAATTTAATAATGCGTTGAGTTAAGGGTAACTTAAATGACATTTGAAAATACTTTACGTACAATATATGAAGCAAAAAAAAACAGAGAAACGTAAATGCTCAAACAAGACAGCAGCAGGGAAAGCTGCGCACGTTACAAATTTAGCCAATAAGGGATCCTCATTTGCATTTTAAGATCCTTTACACAAATAGTACACTATGTAAAAATCCACGTCTCCTGCCAAGAGCTCTCCGGAGTGTCGTGGTGTAGAGGTTTAGACAGCTGGGTCTCACCTAGACGGCCTGGGTTGGATCCCCGTTCCTTTTTTTATTTTTTTTAAGTTTATGTTTCTAAACAGTTTTTTTCTTGATTTTGGGTGCATCTTGTATTAGTTTGGGTATGTCTTAGGTTAGTTTGGGTTGGCACCTGATTAGTGTCCTTTCTTCGAGCCCCCGTAGCGAGCGAAGCGAGCGGAGGGCCATGCGAATTGACCAATAGGAGAGGCCGATTTTTTATAGGGCACTATTGGTGTAAAGGATCTTATAACGCTCCTCATTTCGACACGCCATTTTCTGATAATCTGGCTTCAGTACTTCAGTTGTTGCACAATTAGGTATAACACCAACACATATCATCAACGGAGTGTTAGCACGTTAGCTGTGTAGTATATCAGTCTTTATCTTTTTATTATATATTTGGGCAAAACTATTTGATAAGAAGGATCACTTTCCGCGGCGGCATGTCAACGATATCGGCAGGCCATGATACAAATAAAACAATCATGTTGGCAGGCGACCTTTGACGCGGCGGCCATAGACCAGCTCATCCTTTTGTCAGATTAATTTTCACGCCTAAATTATATAGTCGAGTCAATATTCGATATAAGATAATATCGCTATTTTTTAGTTGTATTGTATTACAAAATAGGAATGAAATATACACTAAAAATATTGTGCGAAACCTTTAACCAATTTTAAAAACACCCAAAAGGCCAAAATTTAATTAAATATTAAAAGATGGGGAAAAATCGAGCAACATTTTCTTCTTGATGTCTTTTGTCAGAATATTAGTATTCGGAAATATAGTGAAATCATTAGCACAAAATCAAAATCTTTTAAATATTAGTTATTACATACCTTGAGTATTGTTATCAATAATAACTAATTAAAAACGTTAACAGATTTTTGAAACAGCCTGTTGAATACAAACTTTATTAAAAAATTTATTTGGTGATAATAATTACGTAAATTTGACATGGGGCTGCAAACAATTCAGAAGATATCAATTGTGTTTTTCCAAAGCCAAATAGAGTGTTAGAGTGCTATAAATAATTTCGTCATAAATTTGATTAAATATACCGCAAACGAAAATATCGTTTATGGCCAGCTTTATTTAAATTCAACCTGTGTGCGGCGAAATTCGCCGATCGTTACCAGGCAACGAAGAAATTAAACGACGATCCCTTTGTAGTGCTCTCTTGTCATTAAGTGGACCTTCTTGTCGTAGTTAATATTCGCTGCTACGAATCTAAGTTTTATAAATAAAAATATAATATTTACTAAATTTGTGATTTTGCTATACCATAATACCTACTAAAAAGTAAAAAATAAATAAAAGTAAAAAAAATAAAAATTAAAACAAGCTTTTATTTAAATGCACTAAAAAGAAGAAAATAAAATTAAAGTAAAAAAATCAAGTAAATCAAACCCTTTATTTTGTTAAACATTTTTATATGATATAAAAGCTTGTCGCGAGAAATTTAAACAGGAAAATCTCGCGAAAAGCTTTTATATCATATAAAAATGTTTAACAAAATAAAGGGTTTGATTTACTTGATTTTTTTACTTTAATTTTATTTTCTTCTTTTTAATGCATTTGAATAAAAGCTTGTTTTAATTTTTTTTTACTTTTATTTATTTACATTTCGCGGTCGTAAATTTGCCATGTTTGGTATATTTATTGCTTATCCACTCTTATAAAAATCAATGGAGAAGGTGTACTAGAAGAATCCGAAGATCATTCAAAACGTGTGAAATATTTACATTCCCTAAAGCTAAATAAACAAAATTATATTTTTTATTTTATTTCTATTTCAGATGCTCTAAATTTCATCCAATGCAATCATAAAAACGTGTAATATGACATTTACGGATTTTAGCATGTATGCATTTCTTAACTGTAACTGTACTGTAATGTAATGAAGCATGTTCCAGTATAGCTAGAGGGCTGAAATTTTCAGGACATATAGCCAGGGTAAAATGAGGATCCTGGACGAAACAATACCTCCTACACGAAAAATGGACCCCGTACTCCCCCCCCCTCCACATTCAGCCAGGGGCAGAAGGAAAAATTAATATAATTAATTTCGGGAGAACAGGGAGAGCTACGGGGTCGAAATTTTTGTGGTAGGTGCGCCTCATATGGGGCTACCTATGAACATATTGGGGGGACTGGGGCTTTAATTTAAGGGGGGATTTTGAGAAAAAAAATGTTTTTTGCCGATATCTGCAACGAAGCTTCGGATCGAAAATTTGACAAGCAATGACCTCCCTTACACGGGGCCATCAATGGGGGTGGGAAATTATCCCCCTCACTCCTCACTCCCCCAGATACCCAAGCATTTTCGAAAAAATGCGAAAAAATTGAAAAAGACGTAAAAAATGTGCGGAAAGTTAATAAAAGTATTATAAAACGTAATAAGAAAATGAAATTAATAAAAAAAAATAAAGAAAGCTTAGAGAAACGAGGTTTTCGGCAAAAAAATGAGAAGTAGTGAGCTTTGAGGCCGGAGATGGCAAAAATGGAAAGAAAAAAAATGCTTTATTAAATAAAAATCAAAAGAAAAAAATTTTAAAAAGTTGAGCTTAAAAAAAACTTAACTCCCAATTTCTCTTTCAGAAGTTTCACTTCAGTTGTGTGCTTATAAAGGTGAGGCACATATTGTTTTTTGGTTACCGTAGTAACGTTTCCTAATAACAACATTTAATTAGTCATAAAAGAGTCGTCTTTGTTGTACGAGAACGGTTTTCAAATCACGCTGGTCACAAAATTGTCGACATGTGTGTCAAATACCTTTAAACGCCTATTTTCAAAATTGTGTCAAACATGAGGATTATGGAAATGCTGATGCCTTGTATATAAGGTGAGCTAGTTGAATTTAGACTTATCGACATTTCGAATTTTGACATGATACGTTACCATATAATAATAATAAAAACGAATAATATGGAGCTTTTGAAATTTCACTGTGAAATTTAGTTTATTTAATTTATAAAAGTTAATATGAATTCTATTATGATGTTAAGGCAAAAAAAAAAACAAATTCAATTTCAGAATACGAGAACAAGCCTTCAAACCCATTGACAATATATACTTTAGTGTGTGGTACAATTCTTGGAAGCGCGGCCCAGTCCAGGCGCTTTCAAATGTTTTTAAATGCAAAATTTTAATTCAATTTTTTTTTGAAAATTCATCAAACCAACGCAAATAGAAAATAAAATAACTGAGACAAATTCAATTAAAGTTAATATAAAGACAATATTTGCAGATACTAAACAATTGCACCATAATTTCGAACATATTTTCTCCGTTTTATTTAGAACTATGTTGATAGGTTTTGCGTCAAGTTAATTTTAATTAAATGCTCTGCGCTTAATTTTTATTCTCTTTTCGTTTATAATTATAGATTTTTTTAAAGCTTTCAAAGTAGGCGAGGGTGACACCTACGCCTAGTGCGATTAATTCAGATATTTTTTAAAATAAATACGTCCACACCCTCGTGGTCGGACGTACATTATGTCAAAATTCCGCATAATTGTATTCGAATATTTATAAAAGTAATTAAAAAGAGTACTTACCTGAAAACTGTCTCGGGTACGATTTAAAAAGCACTGAATCCTTTGGATATATTATTTAGACTTATTATGACACAATTTTAAGAAAGCACGGACGTTCCGGTTGAAATGCGGACGTTTTCTGTCGCCTATCGACCGGAAAACACACGCTAGCACCGCAATAAATAATTTACCACAAAGTTCATTAAAAAAAGTGGTCGTCCGATTATACTTCCCCAGGGGCGGTGACACCTATCCAGAATTAGTTGCCTGATAACAGCGGTCTCCTTATCCGCGTTTAGTTACTTATTTTTGCGGTATACAAAAATGCCATTAGTTTTATTATAATAGAAGCTATATAGGTGTCGGTGCTCAATCGATTATGGTTTTTAAATTTGCGACGTGGAAAGTATAGATAAGTTATTGGAACTTTTGTGTTATGGAATGGGGGGGGGGGGGGGGGGTTGCCAAGCGATCAATTCAACATCGGAATATAAACAAATGAGGGTCAATGATGAAACCGTTAACGCACGGGTGGTCCAAATTATATGTAAATATGTAAATTAGGGAAAGATAATTGCGTCAATGGATTTTCATTTATACACTATACGTATCGATAATAATCTGTCAAAACATCCAACAAAAACCGGCTCTAATTAACAACAAATCCCACTTTTTTTTCAATCTTCAATCGTATGAAAGCTGTATTCCTTCAAATTTCCCATAATGCATCAATAACAAAGCTATCTATTCAGATTTGTAAAATTACCGAAATATTTAAAATTTGAAAGTTCGAATTTTTTGCCTGGTTCAATTTAACTTCGATTTTCTCGCATTTCCCGATCTCATACGGAAAATTCCTATAAAATTTTTTTATAGCAGAGATTACGAGGAGTACGAATCTTAGATTGATTGTTTAAAATGGTTGATTTTTCAAACTGAAAGTCCAGAAATCGCCAATTTAGCATTTTAAGATTATTTTGAGAGAAAAGATCTATTTTTGACATTATTGCCTGTTAGAACTTTATATTTACGGAAATTATAGGAAATATATTATTCTTTAATAATATGAAACAATAAAGAGGTAAATATTCTAAGAAAAACACTATAAAACATTTTTCTGAGAGGTTGCAAACAGGCGTCTCTCCTCTAGCCTCGGGTGAGACGAAGCATCGCAAATGATGCTATTTTTTCCCTGGAACATATATTGCACATGCTTTCATACACAGTACATGAAGTTAATACATTGTATCCAGTATTGCGTGTCGTTTTTTTCATACCACTTGTAGCACTCTAAGCAAAACCATTCCTTTTATGCTACTTTATTATTGAATCGTTTAACAAGGAGTCCTTCGTCACTGCCACTCCAGTAATTTTCAATGCAGATATTTGTTTGCTGTTTCTGTGTCCTTTGTGCTGACAGGAACAACTTTCATCTTCCTAGTAGGATTTGAATCTTGGCTTGAATATGATGTGTCATCTTTCCTGCAGGAATTATCAGTGTTGATGCTTTTTTTATGGTCAGCACACATAACATCTCCCGTAGTAGTGTCGATAGTAAAGAGATAGGTCCACCAACCATCTTCGATGCTCAAGGCTATCAAGGTATTTAGTTAACTCTGGGTCATCCACAAGACGAACTGCTCTTCTCTGTATGGAGTCCAATATCTTGAGTAAGTCTGTTCTGTTTAATTCTTGAACCATTTTGTATATACTGTTGTAATTCTTGGGTTTAGGTTCGTTTGAAAAAAAGAACTTTTTCAAA
>JAEQML010059978.1:0-27859 GCA_016904865.1 Pissodes strobi | reverse complement strand
ACGTTACCGTCGAAACACGTGCCATGTTTAAATAAAGTTAGTGGAAATCTTTAAGTGGTTTACTTTTTTAAGTTGTTCTTAGTTATGGATCTCCATCAAGTAAAGGCTAATTCGATCAAAAAAATTACAGTACATGGGGCATCCCTAAATTTATTAATATTTCGATATCTGGGTATTAATAACGCCATGCATTTTTTTTGCAAGAAACTGAAACCCGATAATACAATACCGGTATTGGCCAGCCATAAATAAGAATAATCTCAGATTCCCTTTTCCACGTGCCCTATTCTTGTGTCAGATTGGGATTTGAAGCCCTGCTCTTTTAGTTATAGTTTTGAAAGTTTAGTTAGTTTAGTACCTATACAAGGGGTTGTTGTTTTCTTTGTGGGTTAGTTTTGTTGGTTAGAAAGAAAACCTCGATATTTTAATAAAAAAATCCATGAGAATTATTAGTGGCTCTGCAGGTGTCGTCATAAAATTAAAATGTATTGTTGTATGCCTACATTTTTGGAGCCTCAAATGGACACCTGAAAAAAAATTCTACTTACGGCGCGCCGCGGCGGCGCCTGCAGCGGGCTTACCCCTTCTGTATCATTTTCTATTATGTTGCCTTCCCTCTCCTAAATGGCACTGCACGCCACTGCCTTCTAAGACAGATGGGTTATATTTCATAGCCAACTTTTATCAATACAACTTTTGACATCTCTGTAACAGCTTAGTACAGCATTAAGCTGTGTCGGTATTATAATGCATGCTGCATGGCAGTTTAGCAATATTATTAGCATTTTATTTGAAATTGATCTTTACTACAAGACTAAAACTTCTTAGTTTTTTCCAAGCATAAAAGTTATTTATACTGTTGGTAATAAAAATTATAAAAGCAATTTCTCAAAACTATGTATAGTAGATAGCTACATTAAATTTGAAAGTGGTTAGGCATTTTCTCGAAAGAACTGGATGCAACAAGTTCTAAGATCCTTGTCAAATCTGGCAGATTCAAATGCTGTACGAAATTTGTTTAAGGATATGCCCTCTCTTACAGCAGATTTTATGGTGTCACAGATACGGTGGTTTAGAAGCAAATCAGCAAAAGGGAGACGGTGGACTTTTGATGGTGCTCTAACTATATTTAAGCGAAGTCCGAGATGCTACAAACTACTGCGATCCTTTGTTGCATTCTCACATTAAATGTCATTTGTGAAATACATCACTCTTGTTATTGTTTATGTCAGCGTTCTTTAAAATATGCATCAAATAAACTTGTTTTTATTATGTACTTTTAGATTCTTCCGTCACTTTTACAAAAATGTAGCTCAAATAAACATTTTGACCATTTACTTATATTTTTGCTGTAAACTAGATTTACATTAGAGTTCTGTTAATTTGATTTGTTAAAAATATATAGAATATTGTCAATAATAAAATACATCAACAAATATATGCACTCACTTTATATCCCTAGATTGGTGCTTAATTATATAATATAAACATTAATAAATAATTTTAGCGATTTCTATTGGAAGAGTTAGTTGTACACTGAGTGTATTCCTATTTTTCATTAACCAACATCAGTAAACAGAGATGAAAATACACTCAGTGCGCACTAACTCTTCCAATAGAAATCGCTACTTAATAAAGTAACATAAAATTCAATTATTTCAAATTTTTGCGGGAAATTCCCTAGCGCCATCTACGTTCCACCTTTCATCATGCGAGACAAAGACGGAGAATAGAATGGGATATTATTTTGACACATAGTTGAGTGTCTCAATACTCGCAATTGTCTCTGACCAGGTGTTCACCGACTAGCAGGTGGATAGAACGATTCTTATTGGCTAACGCTCATTCAGTCCCTCGGTGCATCGTAGCATTTTAGCACTAATTTATTTTAATTTTGCTTATTTTGTCATCATTCAAGTAATCGTTTTTACTGCTTTTTCTGTTGGTTTTTAAAAATGTCTAGTACAGAGTCTGCAGATGAAGTTTGGCATTTACCTAGTCCGATTAAAAAACGGCGTAAAAGACACTTGACTGAAAGAGGTGATTTTAAATGTGTATAAACCAGGAATTGACTATAGACGAGGTTGTTTTAAAGGTCGCTGAAGTTGGAGTGTGCCCTGCTTCTGTCTATAACAAAACAAGACAAGAGAGCACCAAAAGAATCACACTTTCTGAGAACCAAATACGAGTAAAAATGGGAACAGCATGGTAAATTCTTTGGATCAGGCTGATAAACAAGCGTTTAGGAGAAAAGCGCATGATTTTTTTTTAGAAATGAAATTCGCACAATTAATAAAGTATTAAATGAAGTAAATGAAGATGCCACGTTACCAAATTTTAAACGATCGACTTTTCATAAATTGTTAAAGGTGTGATGCTATCCAAGGGCCAGCACCTGATCTAGTTAAATTTGAATCGACAATTGCTTTAAAAATTATTTTTAATTTTTCCAAAATTAAACTAAGTCTCGAATTAAATAAAGGGAGAGAACGTTCAATTAAAATAATAAAAATTATTTTATTAAACAAGACTTAAAAATAAACTCAAGTCTAACTTTCACGAAGTAATGCCAGAATCGCGATGAAGGGTTAATCATTTTGCCTAATAATAGTGTATACGAAAATAAAGCACCTAACACAGCTTGATTAAAAATAAAATCACTTAATATTAGAATATATTTCAGTAAATGGCATGGTGTTTAACTTCACACGATTCGGGATCCGATTTTAAACGCGGATGACTTATACTTTAGATTTTTATTCGAGTGCATCACGCAATTAGAGAAAACTAACTTCAAGAAATATCAAACACCAGACGCACGCTTCAAAAACCAGGTTCCCCCAAAGTTTGTTCTAAAAAGAAAACCATTGGCCAGGGGGCGTTTCTAATAAGAAAAATTTCCAGAATCCAGCCAATTGAAACAAAAAACGAAAAGTCGTGACCCCAAAATTTTAATTACCGCTTGGAATTTAAATACCATGTGTGAGCTAATTTCAATGACGAAATCAAGTTTGGAACGTAAAATTTTGAACACTCGGGATGTGATGTGTTTTCGGCGAAAATTGGAGCGTTTTGCGTCATACCACACCGCAGGTGTACAGATTCCAGATTTTTCTGGGAACAAACAAGTCGAAAAAGTTGCTATAAAAGCGAAAACTTATCGGGGCAAAAATTAGTCTGGCCAGAAACTTCACTTGTAGTACTTCGTAATGTCCAAGTGTGACTCGGGAAATTTTTAAAGCCTGAACAGAATCTTCAATTGTAGTACGTCGTAATGTCCAAATGGCACTCGAAAAAATTTTAAAGTAAATTTAATTTTTCAAGTCTGATACTATGGTCACAGTATTGACCAAGCCGAAAATAGTGTCTCATAGTTTTAGGGACTCGTGGAAGTAACCAAGTAATTAAGCAAATTCATGCCGCCGCGTCGCCTTCGGCTCGAAAAATAACGTAAAAAATGCTGTTTGAAATTCGTCACTCAACAAAGAAACAGGTGGTCAACAGAAGCGATTAAGGCTACAGACGCAGGTTCCGGTGTAACGTCAAGTCATAGACAGTAAGTGTAATTTTAAGATCATAATGTTTAGGGTGCCTGTATATTTGGTAACATTGTCTTGTTGTATGTACTCGAGAATTTAATGATTATTCCATTAAACCATTCAGTGCTAGCGTCACTCTGTAATTTTTATTTAGTAGGGAAAGTTATTCGAGTATTTTATTATGATTATAATACCAATGAAATTTTCTTTTTACTGTGCAAAGACTGATTGTCTGGCGAACTTTAAATACCAGGTCATATCAGAAAATGCGAGACTAAATTTGAGCCAACCACTAATTAAATAAGAAAATGCACCCTTTCAATTGTGTGCTCCCTTAAATATGCAATCTCAAATATTGTTTTATTATTTTAAAACGCAAAACAATTTGGCCTGCGCTCATTTAAGTATATTAATTATAACTGAGGATAGAATTAAGTGCTGGAAAGAGGAATGAAGTTGTTTCAAACTAGGTGGAGAAATATGGGTAGTTGCCCAAGAGTCTAGGTAAATTTGTTTTCAACGAAATAGGGTGTCAACACACTGGTACCGCGAACCTGGATTCAGAAAATGAACAGAAGTTGAAGAAAAGCCCGAAATTACAGTAAGTGAATAGGGTAAATCGGCGTTCATTACAAAGGATTTAAATTTTACATGGAAAAGGTGAGGACGAAATAGTTTATTAATGAACAGAGAAGAAATTGTGTTGTAGTGAAGGGAATATCTGGTTAAGATAAAATCATTTAAAAAAAATTACTATCTCGACGAAACGTGGGTTAATGCAGGGCACACTACAAAGTATGGGTTGAAGAAACGGTTACATCATCAAAAAAAAACCTTTTTAGACGGACTCTCCACCGGATTAAAAAGTCCAACAGGTAAGCATGTTCCACGGTTTTAATTTTTTTTTTGTTTCCCACATTAGAAAAAGGCGTATACAGTGCGTCCCAATTGAGCCTACATGTATAGTATAAGAGTCTGTGGACCTTGAAGACCTCAAAGCACTTTTCAATGATGCCATACAAGAATAACAGGGGATAAGTGGGGAAAGTGCGTTGAACATGTGAAGGACAAAGTTGAAAATAGAAAGTGGAAGTTGGACAATATAATGGAACAGCAAGTTGAAAAACTGATCATTAACACTGCTGATGACGATGAGGATAGTGATGAATATGTAGATGTTAGCAATTAATGACTTTTAGAAACATGATCAAATTTGAATGTTTTTTTAATTTAAAAATATTTTATTCTTTTCATTATAAACTTAGATTTCGAAAAATACCGCCTTATTTGGTACTTTTAATTATCTTAAATTTCCCACGTTTCAAAGTTAAAACTTTCGTTGACCGGTTTAAAACCAGCACATTAACCCTAAGTGCATCTACATTTTAATATTTGCAAACCACATTTTGCTGTCAAATCAATACCTTTTAAAAAAAAAATACAACATGCATACTTAATTACAGCGACGTGGGTCAAAATACGGTCCTGTCCAATATTACAGACTCGAACGATCACGCGGCAAGTGCATGATTTTGTTTATATTTACTCTATTGGTTAAATAAACAGACTTTAGATATCATAATGTTGATAAATGATCTAGATTCCTCGACAGATCATATATTCTCAATAGATTACATTGATTGTACGGTTTTAGTAACGCTTCTACAATGGCATAATATGGTCAGATCTGGGATTTTTCAAAATATCGCTTTGACACACGATAACTGCCGAAAAAAAATAATTTTATTGACATTTTCTGGACTAGTATGTTTTGACGGTCTTCGGAACACTATAATTGGCAATAATCGTAAAATGGCAAGGTATATGTTTGGAAAAGGGGTCACTTGGGTCGTTCCATCGCCGAAAAAGTTGCGAAGATCGAGAAAACCGAGACGGCAATTCCAGGAGAAAATGCTCCCTGTTTCGAAAATGTCGAAAAAAATTGACTTCTCGGAAAAAATGTAAAACATCGATTTATAGGTCAAAATAATTAAGGTTTTTTTATGTTTTTTTTTCCGAATTTTTTTTTAGAAGAACCGATTACTTGAGGAGAATCGACGTCAAAAACTGTACATATTCAAAAAAGGATGATTCCTTTTATATATGATGATGAACTAATTGAACTTAAATTTATTGCCATTTCGAGTTTTGACACACGTCACTACTTAATATTTTATTACTGGAAACCTGAGAAATCAATCTCAGATTCATAAACCTCGTGATGTCTGGTATAAAAAATGTTATTAACAATTTTCGATAAAGGATCGGAAAATACGAGAAAACTGAGGTTAAATTGAAACATGCAGAAAATCGCCAAAAATTTAAGAGTCTGAATAGAAAGCTTTGCTTGGGGAATTTGAAGGAATACTTCTTTCAAAATGTATTATTTTTACTTTAGGTCTCGGGATAAAAATACTTACACTTCGTTCACATCGTCTTCGTCATCGCTTAGAGTAAAGTAAGGATTATGAGACGCCGGCCTAAACTTGTATGCAGTAAGAACAAAGAAGACGTACGTCGCCATCTCACGGAACATTTCGTGCAAATATCCGAACTGGAACGGAACCGTTATTTTCAGTAAATAAACTATGATTCGTGTTGAATAGATGTAGCACACTACCATCACGTAAAAGTGCCTGAACAGTTTTAGCTTTCTGAGATTTATGGCCGCCTTGCCGTCAGTTTCTGATGCTTCCTAAAACGTAAAACGATAGTATTAAAAGGAACTCTAGTCAAACTCAAGTAGTTCGCTGAAGACTTTTCGTCACTTTTGAGTAAAGCATATGGGATTGCCCTCAGGAATGTTGACTTTTGGTGCCATTTTAATATTTTTGGATTGTACAATTTTTATTTTCGTTTTAAATTGCTTCATGAGATATCTTGTTTATTGGGCATTTTAATGCCTTACCTGATCCACATGTTATTCTACGTCTGTGTTTTTGGGTTATTGACTTTATGTATAGTTTTAGTTTAGATTTCTTGCAATTGTTTACTTTCTACTCTTGTTTCATCTTAGATATATTGTAAAGGTGTTACCGGCTTTATCAACAAAATTCATATTTTTTAACTTGAATTTGAATATTTTTATTTATTAATCAACGTATCAACATTTTCAAGTAATTAATAAGTAGTTATTACATTTACACTAACCTAAAATTATCCGTTTAGCCTCGCTTTTAAAGCGAGCCTTTGAACCACTGAAAAAAATTCAGCCTTTCACAATGTTTGTTTACATTAGCTGAAATCCTATTGATGGGACTGAACAGCAAGTACCAAGCTCTACAGCAGGCGCGGCTTCTCAATAAGGTCATTTGGTCAATGACCCACCTAATGTTAATTTAATTTTCAGCTGATAGTTATTTTTTTTTAAATGTCATGCGAAAACTCCCCAATTTGTCCGGTTGATGCTGGATGCCCGGCCGTATTTTAAATTCACCTTATGTCTTTTTACGGCAATTAGAGAACCGAAACTAAGACGGAGCGCTTAGATACGCGCTTTCTAAGGAGTTAAAAAGAGACACATAGTTGACAAAATTGTCGACGGCCGGCCAATGATAGTGCTTTTGGCGCTTGCAGGCAGTGTTGCCAGAGTAACAAAGTAAAAAGTCGCCACCGACTGGTATGAAAAGTCGTCATTTTGTCGTCACATCTTCTTCGAAATATTCAGGGCAGTAAACTGTCAATATTAAGTACATTTTTTACGTTTTTTGAAGAACAAACCAAAACAAACTTTATTAATATTAAAAAACATAAATACACAAAAATTAAACTATTTTCGTATTTCTTAATATCACTCATTTTAGTCTAACCAGTAACTGTCACAGAGATGTAGCAGTGTAGCACGTAATAAAAAATAAAAATAAGAACGTGCCGATTTCCAATTTGCCAATACAATGTGATGATGCAATGAATAATGAAGCAATAAGCGTTTATTGCTTGGTTGGGTTGCGGTTGTGCGTGAAAAGAAACCGTAGATGCGCCGTGCATCGGGGAAGCCCCGAAATTTGACAGTCCAAAGCACATCGTGGTGCGTTCAGATATAATTAAGGCACTCAGGACGGATGATTGTGATGTTAATTAGTTTAAATACATTGTATAAAGGGTATATATTAATGATAATATTATACTGATATGAATCCCGAATTCTTTTAATTTTTCCATTTGATAATAATTAAAAATTTCCTAATATGAAAAAGTCGTCAAAAATTACATTATTTTAATAAATCGTCGCCACACTTTAATCAAGGCAAAAAGTCGTCATTTTGGCGACATGTCGCCCTAAATGGCAACACTGCTTGCAGGTTCGCATGCTGCCTGACCTTTATGAAAACACACTCGAACCGTTCGGAGGGATAAAATATTATATTGCAAACACTGGGTTAGAAAAACGAATATTAATTGGCTGATATTGGCTTACGCATTGCATTTGCAAAAACTTATATGAAATTTAGTTGTTATTATCGATTATAGCAGGCCGACCGGCGCGAGACTTTTGATTGGTTTTTTATTTAAATTATAGTTTGCTTTTAGTTTACCTAACTTTTTTTTTAATTTAAGCATTGTTGCATTGTGTCGTGTGTGGCGTTTGGTTAGTGATAAATGTAGTGCAAGTACTTAGAGTTATAAACAATTATTTACCAATGACTTCTGTGCAAGAAATACTTCAGTGTAAAATAAGCGGCACATTGACGTTTGAAAATAAGAAATAAGAGAAAATGGACGCCCGAAACCTTCTAGACCTAAAACAAACCACAAAAGATAAGAGGGAAAGAAATTAACAAGTATTTTAAGCCAGCTATGCACAATATTCCTGACAGGAATTGCGGATGCAACGTAAAAAATGCATATTTTTTTTTCCCTGTATTTTGTTTTGTACCGATAATTCGTTATGAACTAAAACTGAAGTTACTGATATAAGGGACGTGGCACCCGGAATTTTTTTCGCCTTTGACGCTATTCTGACATGCGCCTCTTTCCATAGATTTGACCCACTTGCCAATAAAGTCACGAGCCGCGCCTGCTCTACAGTAAGGTATGTGAAGAAGGGTTTTACTTCATGTTCGCTGATTACGAATATGAAATTGAAAGAGTTCCAGGCACTCAGGGCTATTTATGAAACCATTAATATTAAAGACAAAACAGGCATCGAAGTATTCCCTTCTACACGATAACGAAGTCAATCCCAGGTATGACATAGTCTGCTCTTTACCAAGATAAATGTTTTGAACGAGAAGTGTTTGCAAATTTAATAAATTTATGTTGTACTTGTTCGAGTCTCTTTATGTGGGTCTGATAATATGGAGACCAGACTATGCTAGAGAATTCCAGAATAGATATAACAAGTGACATATACAGCATCTTTAATGCATTCACATTAGTAAAATCCCTGCAAGACCTTTTAAGTTCCAACATTCTATTTGCCCTGCCTACAATAATTTCGAAATGCTCAGTGTACATCAATTTAGTGTCCAAGTAAACACCTAGATTCTTGATTATAGATACTTCTTTAACTGGAATATCATTTATATTATATTGAACAGGAAGTCTACATAGAAGCCTACTAAACCTCATGCATTTATCAATATTGAGTAGCATATCATTGCGCTGGCACCAGACAGAAACCATACACAGATCATTCTGCAAAACCAATACATCCTAAGTGGATGATACTTGACAGAATACTTTCATGTCATCAGAAATATGATGACAGACAAACCCCAAGATCATTTATAAATAGATTGAAAAGAAATTACCCCAAATGGGATCCTTGAGGCGCATCAGAGGACGAACAGAAAGGTACTGACAGATAACCATCAATTTTCACTTGTTGTTTTCTGTTGGACAAGTATGATTCCAACCAAGAGAGTAAAGACCCGGAGACCCCATAACATGCCAACTTCGAGAGTAACACACTGTGGTTAACGTTGTCAAAAGCCTTACTGAAATCAGTATATATAGCATGGGTCTCACAACTTTCTTCAAATGTTCTATCAATAAAGTTTGCAAAGAGAAACAAATTTGTATCTACAGACCTACCAGAAATAAAATCATGCTGTTGACTCAGGATTATGTTAGAAAAAGTGTACGAGAGATGCCTCTCAACGTGACGCTCAAACAGCATTGGTATTGCAGAGATAATACTAATAGGCCTATAGTTACTCACATCCCCTTTGCAACCAGATTTGTGGATGGGGGTTACGTAGGATAATTTCCAGACTTCTGGAAAAAGACCAGTAGCAAGTGATTGCGAGAAAATGTGCATTAGAGGAAGATAGAGGGTACGGGAGCATGATTTCAGAATGAGATTAAAGATGCCATCAGGACCAGGCCGCTTACTTATATCATCTCAGACAACAACTTTTCTAGGTCACTGGCGGTTAAAGGGATTTTAGAGATAATATCATTCTCACTCAAAACAGATACATTAAATAATAATCTTCTTGGATTGTACACAGATGCAAAAAACTCTGCAAAGAGATTTGCAATATCAACGCCATTATTGGCACTGCTTGTATTAAAAATCATTTCCCTTGGAATTGTACCCTGATCCCTCACACTGAAAGAATCATAATCAGCAATACAATTTGACAGCTTGAAAAGTCTGTGTGCTCTTTTCTTTTCGAGTAATGTATTCTTTAAAGTATTCGAAAACCAGACAGGAAAACGTTCTCCAAAGCGGCGTCGTTTTAAAGGTACAAACATATTGAAACAGTCGTACAATACAGAATAGAAATTACTGATAGAAATATCCATGTCACCATCCAAAATAATTGAGGGCCAGTTAAAATTAAGAAAGTAATCGTTAATCATGAAAAAATCGGCTTTTTCAAAGTCGTAACAGACACAATCTGCATGGCTCAAACAAGCCCGCTCACTCTGAGATAAAGAAAACTCTAACGCCGGATGGTATGGATCACAATTTACTAAACCACCGCATTTAGCAATGGAGTGAGGCTCAAAATTAGCAAAACACAAGTCTAAAATAGCATTATTAACATTGGTTATATCATTATATTGGGATAGACTCAAATACGCAGTAGTGTCACATAATAAAACATCCCTAACAGATCTTACATTTCCCGGCAATAAACCCAAGATGGCCTCGTTTAAAGACCAAGTTATGTGTGAAAGATTATAATCGCCTATGACGAATACATTGTCAAATAATGAGGAAGTTTCCTAAAAAAGAAAACTGATTATTTTTTATTGCAAACTATAGAACAGTGAAAAAAATCGATACGTATTTTTTATTTCCTCTAAAGATGATTATTACGAGAGCTATGCCAGTTATTAGTTTTGTATATATCGATATACTAAGCATGGTGTGACGTAACAGTTCATGTGCACTGTGACGTCATAAGCACATTTCAAGGCGTTGTATCTACCTCATTTTTCGACTTATGAGAAAAAGATAAAACACGTGTCCACTTATTTTTCATGGGCTATCAATATCAGCAATAAAAAATTTGTATGAAACTTCCTCATTCACAAGCTTGTGTTACCGATTTTAGGTGCAACTCATAGTATGTCACATCCATAGAGGGAGAAATATACACACAACCTATACAGTACACCCGGTTCACAATTGTCACGGACACCCACACCTCTTCCACTGTAGGGTTTTTGAAAGTTAGACGACGAGACTTAAAAATGTTATTGACGACGAGCAGAACACCACCACCATGAGTTTTGTTACTAATTATCAGAGTTTCTGTCAGTCCGGTAAACCACGTAACGCATGGCAAGAAATTCCGAGTCACTAATCGTGTCATCCAACCAACTCTCAGTTAGGGCTACTAAACCGTACGATTCAGCAAGAGATGCACTGAAAGTCGCTAAGTTTTGTTTTTAGACCCGAACATTCTGGTACAGAAGCGTTGCATTTTCTAGTGACTCTAATTCACCCCTCCTCTGGGCAGAAAATGTCCAATTCCGTTATTGGTTCTAAATGGGCGGCGGGGACGAAACTTCTTTATTGCTGTACCAGCAGGCCAAAGGGTCGAGTCAAGTAATCCACTGAGAATTGACTCCTTGACCCCAATCTTGAAAAACGCCACATCCTCATTCTTATAAAAGAACAAAGCATTTTACATCCGTAATCAGCAGCTGATCCTTGATATACTCCAGTATATTCTCTTCAGTAGTTTTAGGGTCGCATCGACCAAGATACAGCCATTGACGTCTTTCGGCAGCTGTAAGACGGCCACTGCCATTTCCACTTGCACCTATAATTAGCTGTTGTATACCCCTCTGGGAAGATGAACCTTCAGAATCCTAAGGAGCTCTCGATAAAGACTTTCCTTTTAATGATGATGCTTTATTTTGTTTATAAACCTCGCTATTCCATGGAAAATGCAGTTCTTTCTCCAAAAAGTCCATCCTCTTGAGAAGTTCTGAATTTCTGCGCTCAAGATCAAGTATTTTAGGAGCGCGTGCATCGATGTCCTTATTATTGTTGCTGATGTTTGTAGTAGCAACCAAACGGTAGCATGCTGGACATATTTAACAAGTTAAAAACTCTGAACCTCAGGCATGGTATTGGTCAGGACGATGTTTCTCCACTTTTTATTTTTCAATGTTGTTTTGACTTGTCTCAGGTGTTGATTAAAATTTTTGATTTGTCTTTGTCCACAGGGGTGTTTCCAGATGAGTGGAAAAAGTCATATGTGGTCCCCCTTCTTAAAAGTGGAAATAGAAAGTCTGTTGAGAATTATCGGCCCATTTCTAAAATCTCTACTTTTGCTGAAGTCTTTGACTCCCTGGTGACAAGTAAAATAAGTTTCCCACTTAAAAACATTATTATTTCAGATCAACATGGACTTATGTCGGGTAGATCTACTGATACGAATTTGCTGGTCCTGGAGGAATATGTGTTGGATGCCTTTGCGGGACGAATGGGACGATCTCAGGTGGATGTAATCTACACCGATTTCGCCAAGGCATTCGATAGGGTTGATCAGAGGATCCTAATCTACAAATTGGCTACCTTGGGGATTTATGGACCGTTACTGCATTGGCTGGGGAGCTACCTTGCCAACATAAAGCAGTGTGTGAAGATAAAGAATTACTTATCCAAGGAAATAGTTGTTAAATCAGGAGTCCCTCAGGGTGGGCACATTTCACCATTACTCTTTAATTGTTTCATAAATGACATTCCTAACTCCATACTTAACAGCCAAATTCTACTCTATGCTGATGCCTTGAAGATGTTTAGAGCAATTGAAAACATTTCGGACTGCTTTTTGTTGCAGGGTGATCTTAATAGCTTGGCAGGATGGTGTTTAGATAACGAACTTTCGTTGAACTTGCATAAGTGTAAGATTGTGAATTTCCACAGAAATACTCAACCGATTTTGTTTGATTACCACCTACATGATACTTTGTTAGAACCACTTAAGCTTATTAAGGACCTGAGAGTGATGTTTAACCGTCCATGGCTGAGTTTCGTAGATCATTATTACTAAATTAAATCCAAGGAGCTTAAACGCTCTATATGTAATAGAGCGTTTAAGCTCCTTGGATTTTTAAAGCGCACTCTGTCTGATTTGGCAATGTTTACTGTCTTAAAAGCGTTTACTGCTCCCTTGTGAGATCGATTCAGGAATACTCTAGCTGACGATTTGGAGAGGGTTCAGAAAAGATTTTTGCGTTTCATTGCATACAAACTTAAAATATCATCTGAGGACATTGATTAGGTACATTGATATCCTGAAACTGCATCATTTACCAACATTGGAAAACCGACGTAAAATACTAGATACAGTCTTCCTTTATAAAATTGTGAATGGTTTAATTGACTGCTCATCTCTTCTTGAAAGAATTCCTTTTAGGGTGCCACGAGATGTAGGCATATGTTTTACCTAGAGTATCAGAGTACTAATTATAATCAGAATAGACCCATTAGAAAAATGTGTAATTATGGCAATTAGAGTGTGTAACTTTTCTGGGAATTAAGGTGGACTATCGATTGGATTGGACACATCATATCAACTCTCTGGCAGGTAAAATAGCTTCCTATTGCTATGCACTCAAAATTATTTCCAATAATGTCTGTATTGAAACCGCAAGGATCGCATACCATGCCTATGTGCACTCTCGACTGAGGTATGGGATTGTCTTCTGGGGTGATAGCTCTGAGGCCAGCAGAATATTTGTCCTCCAAAAACGTTGCATCAGAAACATATACAGCCTTAAAACAATAGAAACTTGCAGGCAAAAATTTAAAGACAGTAAAATCTTAACACTGCCATCAACTTATATTCTGGAGGCTTTCATTTTCGTCAAGGAAAGTCCTGATCTTTTTCTGGAGTATAGCAGGGTACATTGTCATAACACCAGATATAAACATGATTTGAAAAACATTAAGTGCAATTTTAGTTTCATTCAAAAAAATGTTCAGTTTAATCTCATAAAAGTTTTCAACAAGCTACCTTTAAAAGTACGGTCTCTGCAAAACAAAAAATTTAATAAAACGCTAAAATCTCTGCTTTTGGAAAAATGTTATTATTCAATTGAAGAATATCTAACAGATGGTAGTTTACTAGATGCCGACGGGTCAAGTGTGTCAAGTTTAGGTTAATACAGCTTCTTCCATGTGTGTGCTATCTTGAATTGTGTATGTGTCTTGTATGATGTGATGTATGTATGTAAAATTGTCATTAGCTTTAACTATTTTTATTTCATAAACACCATTTTTATTATTTTAACTGACTCTTATCCTTTATATAATAAATTTTAACTCTTTTAGGTTAGTTAGATAAGCACTTACTCTTTGACATGTCCTACAACCTGTTTTTGGGTTTATTTTTGCATATAATTTAGTTGTATGATCTATTATCAACTGAGTATATCTGTAATTGTTTTTGGGACAAATAAAGATTTTGATTGATTGATTGATTGAAAATAATAGTATGCTTTTTATCGTCTAAAATCCGTTTAAAAACGATTTTAAATGACAAAATTGTGGACTTTTTAGGACGATAGCCGTGGCTTCGGACGAAATTGTCGTGGAATTTGAAGCGAAAATCAATGTAAATTTAACCGTCCATTAAAAATAAGCTGTGATATGGATCCAAATACACTGCGAATATAATATAATAAAAATAATACTTTTGACGGTTCGTTACATTTCAAATATGCTTTTTTTTATCGTCTAAAATCCGTTTAAAACGATTTTAAATGGCAAAATTGTATATAGTACTGTCCTAGCGGCTAGAATAGGTTTACACATTTCCGTCCCATTTGCCGAGATTTACCTCATACCGCCGCGTATGATGTTTACACATCAAAAACTCAAGGGCATTCAAGATCAAATTATCTTAATGTCATTCAAGGTAGAAGACACCACAAAACAGTGCAAGGACGTTCAAGGTCATACACGCTTGGAGCAACCCCAAGGTCATAAGCGCGACCTTCAATAAAATTCAAGGATATTCAAGATCAAATGTCAAGGACATTCAAGGCGAAATTAGGTCAATGTCAATTAAGGTCGAATACACTTAAGACCAATTGGGCGGGGTCTATCTCAAAGTCACCGGAGGGGGGGAGAATTGAGGCCGTCTATAGCACTCTACTGAGGATTAATTCACTGCATACATTCGACACGAAAATCTACAAAGCTTATTCTTTTACCAGCTACTCATCTTGGGCCGACATCATGGCTATGACTCAATATTGTTTTAAAAGTCTGGACATCTGATTAATACTTTTGACAGATCATTTAATTTAAAATTATAATATGCTTTTTTATCATCTAAAATCCGTTTAAAAACGATTTTAAATGACACAATTGTATAAAAATCCGATCTTTTTAGGACGATAGCCGTAGCTTCGGACGAATTTGTCGTGGATTTTGAAACGAAAATTCATTTTAAATTCAACCGTCCATTAAAAAACCAAACTTTGCAAGTTATAGAATAGGGCCATGACTGAATATTGTTTTAAAAGTCTGGACATCTGATTAATACTTTTGACAGATCATTTAATTTAAAATTATAATATGCTTTTTATCATCTAAAATCCGTTTAAAAACGATTTTAAATAACACAATTGTATAAAAATCCGATCTTTTTAGGACGATAGCCGTAGCTTCGGACGAATTTGTCGTGGATTTTGAAACGAAAATTCATTTTAAATTCAACCGTCCATTAAAAAACCAAACTTTGCAAGTTATAGAAGAGGGCCATGACTGAATATTGTTTTAAAAGTCTAGACATCTGATTAATACTTTTGACGGTTCGTTTAATTTAAAATATGCTTTTTTATCGTCTAAGATCCGTTTAAAATCAATTTTAAATGGCAAAATTGTATAAAAATCCTTCACGGACGTCCTGGATTAGCTTGCTCCTCAATGCGACGGATTATAATGTCACAATCGGTTTACGCATTTCCGACCCATTTGCCGAGATTTACCCTCATACCGCCGCGTAAATGTGTACACATCAAAAATGTGCAGATATGAAAACCGAAAAAATTACCCTTCACTTTTAGATAGGAAAATATATAATTAGCCGTAACGTTACTGTAATATTTTTAACCCGTTCTGACTCTGTTTAGCCCGTTTTGACTATTTCTAGTCACTTTTGGTTAGTCGTTCAAACAACTTTCCGTTAGTTCCAACTTATTGATGTGTAAACATCTTACGCGGCAGTATGAGGGTAAATCTCGGCAAATGGGACGAAAATGTGTAAACCGATTCTAGCCGCTAGGGCGGTATTCTATACAATTTTGCCATTTAAAATCATTTTAAATGGATTTTAATGATAAAAAAGCATATTTTAAATGAAACGAACATTCAAAAATAATATTTATAAATTATTATATTCGCATATCATGAGACACCCAGAAAAGTATGACATTCTACATCTTATAAAACAGGGTAAGATTAATAGTAAGAGACGCCCCGGCAGACGAAGAACTTCCTGGCTCAAAAATCTCAGACAGTGGTTTGGTCTCACCACTATACAACTTTTCCGAGCGGCTACCTACAAAATAATGATTGCAAACATGATAGCCAGAATGATCGCCAACGATCGTTAAACGGTCATGGCACCTAGAAGAAGAAGATATTCGCAGTGTATTTGGATCCATAGCACAGCTTATTTTTAATGGACGGTTGAATTTCAAATGAATTTTCGCTTCAAAATTCACGACAAATTCGTCAGAAGCCACGATAGCCGTCCTAAAAAAGTCCGAATTTTCGGGTTTTTATACAATTTTGTCATTTAAAATCGTTTTTAAATAGATTTTAGATGATAAAAGAGCATATTAATATTTTAAATTAAACGAACTGTCAAAAGTATTATTCAGAGGCCCAGACGTTTAAAATAATATTGAGTCATAGCCCTCTTCTAAAATTTGCAAAATTTGGTTATTGACTCTCCCAAATCTAAGGATGTTGGCCCACGATTAGTAGGTAAATAAGGTGTGTCCATATATTGATGTTATTCCTTATGGCATTAGATTATCGTGTCGAATTTGTGCAGTGAATTAATCCACTCCGAAGCTGCTAGTAAGTATTATAAAATAAGCTTTCATGCATAAACTGTTCCGATCATCATGAAATTTTGTACAGATATTTTCAAAAGTATAGTATAGAACATAGGACACTTTTAGCTTTTACCCGAGGCTTCGTTCGCGTTGATTTTTTATTATTTTAAGTTTGGTTAATAAACCTAATTTTTATTCTATGACCACGCTAAAACGTACAAGCAATGGCCATAGCATGTTAAAAATGCCAGTTCTCGTCCGATCACGAAGTTAAGCAACGTCGGGCGGGGTTAGTACTTGGATGGGTGACCGCGCGGGAACACAACGTGCTGCTGTCGTTTTTTACAACCGATGTCGTTATAGGATATGTTTACACATCAGTGTCTCGACTACTACCAGACTTGCTCAATTTTTTTTTAGTCGTTTGAACTGACTCCGATACGTTATAATCAAATGTAATCTTTTTGGTTAGTTTTGGTTAGCTGCAAAAATTCGGTTCGTTTTGATTAGTTTTAACTTACTTTAATTTTTGCAATCTATTCCGATACGGTTTAGCCAGTTTTGGTACTTTTGGTTACTTGTGATTAGTTTTGGTTAGTCATTCAATCAGCTTTCGGTTAGCTTTAGTTAGTTTTAAATTAATTTAGTAATTTGAACCGGTTCCGATACGTTATGGTTGATTTTAGTTAGTCGGCAAAATTCGGTTAATTCAAGTTCGTTTCACCTTATAAGCTTAATATTTTTAATCTGTTCTGATATGTGTTAGCCCATTTTGGTGCTTTTGGTTAGTCGTTCACTTTCGGCTAATTTCAGGTAGTTTTAATATATTTTAGTTATTTGAACCGGTTCCAATTTTAGTGTTTTTGGTTAGTCACCAAAATAAGGTTAATTTTAATTAGTTTCAACTAACTTCAATATTTTTAATTATTTCGATACGTTTTAGCCCGTTTTGGTGCTGTTAGTTACTTTTGGTTAGCTTTGTTTGGTTATTCAATCAATTTTCGGTTACTTTCAGTAAGTTCCAATTTGTTTGAGCAATTTGAACCGGTTCCGATACGTTAAAACAATTTAAACGTTTTTGGTTAAAATTGTAGGTCGTCGCAAAAATTCGGTTAATTTGGGTTAGTTACTTAAGTTATTCTTGATCTGTTCCGATACGTCTTAGTCCATTTTGGTTACTCTTGATTAGTGTTGGTTCAACATCTTTTCGTTAAGTTTAGTTAGTTTTAATTTATTTTAGTCATTTGAACCAGATCCGATACGTCATATCCAATTTTGATTGTTTTTGGTTAACTTTAGTTAGTCGCCAAAATTCGGTTAATTGTTAGTTTCAACTTGATTTAGCTCCTTTTGATGCATTTGGTTACTTTTGGTCCCTTTTGGTTAGTCGTTCAATCAACTTTCGGTTAATTTAAGTTAATTTTAATTTATTTTAATCATTTGGACCAGTTCCGTTACACTATAACCAATTTTAGGGTTTTTGGTTAGTCACCAAAATTCGGTTAATTTAAGTTAGTTTTAACTTACTTCATTATTTTAAATCTATTTCGATGCGTTTTAGCCCGTTTTGATGCTTTTAGTTACATACTATTGGTTAGTCGTTCAGTCAAATCTCAGTAAAGTTCAGTTAGTTTTAATATATATTTGTCATTTGAACCGGTTCCGGTACGTTATAAGCAATTTTAATGTTTTGGTTAGTTTTAGTTAGTAGCCAAAATTCGGTTAATATGGGTTAGTTTTAACTTACTTCAATATTTTTAATCTATTTCGATATGTTTTACCCGTTTTGGTGCTCTTAGTTACTTTTGGTTAGTTTTGATTAGAAATTCAATCACCTTTCGATATGTCATAAGCAATTATAATGCTTTCGGTTAGTTTTGGTTAGTCACCTAAATTCGGTTAATTTGGGTAAGTTTTAACTTACTTTAATCTTTTTAATCTATTTCGATATGTTTTAGCTCGTTTTGGTGCTTTTAGTTATTTTTGGATAGTCATTCAATCATCTTTCGGTTACTTCCAGTTAGTTCCAATTTATTTTAGTAATTTGAACCGGTTCCGATACGTTATAAGCAATTTTATGTTTTTGGTTAGTTTTGGTTAGTCACCAAAATTCGGCTAATTTGGGTTAGTTTTAACTTACTTCACTATTTCAAATCTATTTCGATACGTTTTTGCCCGTTTTGGTGCTTTTGGTTAGTTTTGGATAGTCGTTAATCATAAATTTATTCATGTCAATATTACATAGTAATTTACACACGTCAATAAATAATAATAGTAAGAATACAAATATTTCAAAACATTACGTGCCTGGCCTCAAATTGCCAACACAGTACTAAGAAAGTAAAATTTTAAAAACAATATAGACATATTTACTTATATACTAAAATAAAAACACAACACTAGTTAAAATCACAATTTAAAAATTCATCAAAAGAATAAAAACTGTGGAATATTAGGATTTCTTTAATTTTTGTTTTAAAATTTGACAACGGCAATGTCTTAATCTCCACGGGAAGAACATTAAAAAATTTTATCGCCCAGTAACCAGGGCCGCTTTGACACCTCCTTAAGCGCCAGTAGATGGGCATGATGTTACCTCTATTTCTGGTTAAATGACCATGCACGTCCTCGTGAGCAAGAAACAAACCCATGTTCTTCCTGACATATAGAAGATTCTCCAAGATATATATGGAAGGCACAGTAAGTACTCTAAGCCCCCCATAAACCTCTCTGCAGTCTTCTCTGAAACCTAATCTGCTCATCAATCTAACTGCTCTTCGCTGTAAGCCAAAAAGTCGCCGGATACCAGCAGCAGCATGACCCCATGCAAGCATTGCATAGGAAAGGTGGCAATGGAAGATAGAAAAATATGCTGTTTTTAGCACAACCAGGGAGACATTGTCTCTCAGGCTCCGAAGCAAATAGAGCTTTTGTCAGTTTTGATGAGACATAATTGACATGATCGTCCCACTGCAACCGAGGGTCTACATAAACTCCGAGGAACTTAGTCTTGTCTACATGAGAGTTGACCGTTCCTAAATCTCTCATCGAGAAAACCACTCTCTTAGTCTTATCCTTATTCAGCAACAGTCTATTACAGTGAAACCACTCCTCAGCCCTCGCCTGCGCAACCACAGAACTCTCCAGGGAAGCCTCCAGTGTACTAGCGCCGACAGAAACCGATGTGTCATCAGCAAAGAGTGTATACTTAGATATAGGATCGGTCTTTGGTAGATCATTAACGTATATTAGAAATAGTATGGGGCCCAAGACAGAACCTTGGGGAACTCCAATAGTAATTTCACGCTTTGCCGATGTCACCCCTGAATACCGTACAGCCTGACACCTACCCTCCAAATAGGACTTCAACAAGTTAAGACTTTCAGGACAAAACCTATATGCCCTAAGCTTTCGAAGGAGAATTCCATGGTCAACACAGTCAAAGGCCTTACTAAGGTCACAGAACAGAACTGTGTTATACTGAAGGTCATGAAATGAATCAAGGATATCCGAAACTAGATCAAGGATGCCCAGAACTGTGTTTTTAACCTTTCTAAACCCAAACTGACATTTGGTAAATAAATCATTTGTTTCAAAAAATTGCACAATTTGTCTCCTCATACATTTTTCCAATATTTTGGATATATATAATTGGAAGTAGTGATATTGGGCGATAGTTTTCTGGCAAATCATGATTTCCCTTTTTAAACAAAGGTACTACCAACGCACTTTTTAACACGCTTGGAAAAATATTTTCTTTGAAACACAGATTAATAAATTTGGTGAGGGGTATCAAAATTATATTTTTAATGGTTTTAATCACTTTCACATTCAAACCGTATATGTCGCGACTGGCCTTGTTTTTTAGATTGTTAATAATATCACGAACTTCATTGAAACCTACCTCTGAAAATGAAAAGTTGTTCAATGTTGGAATTTCTTTTTCTAAATTTGCTATGGGATTTATATTAGACTTTGGAATGTTTTTTACAAGTGCTTGGGCTGTATCAAGAAAAAAGTTATTAAAATCATTGGAAGTCAGTTTGTCAGTAGCAGAGATTTTTTTTAGATTTACTTCTTTGGTTATTAATAATTTGCCACATACACTTACTAGAATTACCAGAAGAACGAATGAAATTGTCGTTTGCTGCAATCTTGGCTCTGTGAATTGCTTCCCTGTATGCTTTTTTATATTGGATATATTGATGTTTGCTATTGAAGTCATTATACTGTAAACTAAGCTCACCAAGCAACTGTAATTGTTCCCTCATAGCCCTTAGTTCATCGTTGAACCAACTAATGTTGTTTGATTGATCTGAACGCACAACATATTTTTTCTCTGGAAAAGATCTCAGAAAGGCTTGTTCCAGGACATCCATGAACCTATCAAATTTGTTGTCAATATTAAGAAGATTAGCTGCCGATACGAAATCCCAGGAAACCTCTTCTACTATATTATAAAACATAAATAAACCTCTTTGAGTTATTGGTCTACATACTTTATTGTCTAGTGTGAAACCTTTCTCCTGGAGACGTACTGAAAATTCAACTGTCTGACCCATATGATCAGAGATGTTAAGATCTACCACTCCGGTACAAAGGACATCTGCGTCAGCACTCACGAAGATGTTGTCCAAGCAAGCCGCGTGCCTGGTTGCCTCATGTATTGTTTGTATCATACCAAAGCCTAACAAGGTGTCACACAACTGAGCTGCACTAACCTCAGCAGTGCCAAAATGGACATTAAAGTCGTCAGCCAAAACAATTAACCTGTCGGTACCCAGTGCATCAAATATGCTCTCCACTCCCGCCAAGAACGTGTCAAAGAGACCCGACGGGGATCTATACATAGTTAAAACATACATATTAAAATCTTTGACAAAAACACACGAATATTCTATACATTTTTCCACATTATAATTCTCAGAAAAGGTCTTACTCTCTGTCTCTAAGCTACTCCGAACATATATTGCCGTACCACCTCCAAACGAATCCTTTCTAGCCGAATATCCCACAGTTCTGTATCCATCAATCTGAAATATGCAAATTTCAGATTCCAACATCCAATGCTCTGTAACGCACAGTATGTCTATGTTTTTATCAATGATAAATGCCTCCAGCTGCAACACTTTATTTCTTAACGACCTCACATTTACATGCAGGATCTTTACACGTGTTCTTGTGCTTTCCACCTCAGGTCCGGGCGAAACTGAGGCTTTTGGTTGTTCACCTCTCTCTGGCGTTGAAGATTTAAAAAATGGTTCACTATGGTCCCTTTAGGCCAGGTATTGTTCTCGGTCCTGATGTGGAACGGCAAGTTTAAACGAACTGTGATACTTTTCTTTTTTGTCTTCATTTTCTCGCAACTGCATCCTTTTAAATTTTTGCCCGCCAGATACTCGATGACTTTTTCTATAGTTACCTCTGGAGCTAGCCCGGAGAGGAATAAAAATGCCATCCTTGGAGCTGTTTTGAGAGCTTCGGTGTCATCGCTGGAGCCTTTTAGGGGCTCAGGACGATTTTTTATTGTTGGCCGTTTATTTTTCTTGTAAGAAACTTTTTTCCATTCTTCTTCGTTGTTGGCTGTCACGCTATTTGACATTATTTGTTGTTCATTCAAGGGACTTTCAGAGTCTTGGATAGATGAAACCGCGATTGCAGTATCGATGACGTCATTCCCATGATGACTTGGCTGATTGGCAGGATGTGCTTCCAATACGGCCCACAATTTCGGTGTTGGTGGTGAAGCAGCAGAACGGTTGATCCTCTGCTTAGATATCTGTGGCAATTGCCCATCACTAGATTTATCGGTATCGCCAGAATGTTTGTTTACCAGTTTTTTGAGCATCAATACACTTTCGGTTAGTTTCAGTTAGTTCCAATTTATTTTAGTCATTAGAACTGATTCCGATACGTTACAATCAATTTAAGTTTAAATAAACAAGCTAACACGATCTCTCACGCGTACAACGTTATGTGTGGCAAATGTAGCATGCACTTTTTCACGATTTGAGGCCCTATTTAGGAAAACGGAAACATTTTCAATGTTGAAACAAAACGATAACCTAAACCCGCAAGCGCGACTATGCAACAGATCTCTCACAGGGTACATGCTCGTTTACTGTTGCAACGTTGCGACCTCCGCCCGACGGTCGTAAAATATCAGTACATTTACGACCGTCGATCACGAACCTCTTTTAAAATACAGCTGCTTCAAATGCTCCGCGTAACGCGCGTATACGGGTCACAATGAATTTGGCAGCGGTGCACGTTTTGTGCCGGAACGCTGTGTCCGCATTTAGAATAAGCGGCATTTTGCGAGCATTTCATACCAGATTTATTGTTAAATATTAAATATTACTTTAAGCCGCTCACGTTGGTCTGTTTTCGAACTAGTGACTGACGTCACTGACTATTATTTCCGTCTCAAGGTATAGTTAAACAAACAAAACTCTTACCATGTAAAAATCACATACCGTCAAGAAACTAAACCAGGACTGTAAAACGATTATGTCAGTCAGAGTCAGCTGGGAAAACAGAAGGGCAGGACGCCCGGTAATGCAATGCAAAAAGTGTCAGCAGTATGGTCACGCTAGAACATACTGCAACAGACAAGTCGCCTGCAGCAAATGTGCAATGGCCCACGATATAACGGAATGCAAAAACGACAATGTAAAGTGCGCCAACTGTCCAGGGCCACATAGGTCAATCAACGAGGAATGTCCCGTATACCTTTATAAGTTAAATCTGCTAAAACCACAGACCAACAAATCAAAAGAGGTGTACAGGCCGGCGCCTCCACCGACAAATCCCGCCTGGAGGAATCCACAAGAATCCAGAAATGCCGTGGGTCAGCGAAGAGACCCTGGCCCGAGCAAGGGCCCACTTCAAGCACGGGAAGAAGAATACGAAGGGCAGTTTCCCCCTCTAAGGAGCCAAAGAAGAGACAACCAATTAGATAAAAACAAAACTGTACAGGTTAGTGATGCTGTACTTCAACAAAATATTCCTAACTTAAATATAAATTCAAATCCTTCAAACGTAACTACCAACTTGACTAAATTAAATGATGTTATAACCAAAATCAACAGTCTTATAAATATTGATGAGCTTTTTAAAGCACTTGAAGCGTATGCAAATATGCTCGAAGCGTGTCGAGGCGACCGCATACAAATTATGCATGCCTCGATACGCTTCTTCACACTTGAATATAACAACTTTAATATATAAATGTATCCATGTACAATATTGCAAGCTGGAATTGTAACAGAATTAGGTCCAAATTGGGCGAGTTCAGAAATTTTGTGTATTCTTCCAATTTTCAGGTGATTTTCCTACTTGAAACCAACATAAACGTAGACTTCGTATTAAAAATACGAAACTACAGGTTGGAGCGGTATGATAGGCCTGATCGAGCTGGAGGCGGCGTGGCCTGTCTAATACATAGGTCAATCCGATACAAGAGAGTGCGTAACATCCGTACGAATATTGAACATGTCAGTATAGAGACCGCGGAAGGCCTACGTATTAACGGCGGCTACGCCCCTCCGGCTCTCCGCCTCACTGAACCCGATATCCTTGCTTTTTTACCGCAAAATAGGGTATCCTTACTCATTGGTGACCTAAATGCTACCCACGCAGAATGGGGCGGCGTTACCAATGCTAAGGGTAGATTATTAAGGAGAATAATCGGGAATAACCTGGAAATATCCTCTCACAAAACCACAAATCCCACATTCATCCGAAGCGCCTCGTTCCTGGATGTAGCTATTACTCGGGGGGCGATAAGAGCTTCAAGGCTCCAGGAAATGGATACGCTAAACTCGGACCACTTTCCAATAAAGATTACACTGCATCGCAGAGCGCCAGCTACGGAAGACACCGTAATCTCTTACAGGAATCTTGATTGGAGAGCGTTCCGAGAGAGGCTAAGTGAGGCAACTGTCATTCCCCGACAAATAGACACAACCCAGGAACTTGAAAATGAGGTAAGCAATCTAACATTAAATATCCAGCGCATCCGTGATGCAATATGTCCAAGGACAATTATACGTCCAAGGACAGAAATACTTCCCGAACCTATCCTAAATTTAATTTCTTTCCGTAATAGAATTCGACGCAGATGGCAGAGAAACAGGACAGAAATTGAGGCGGCCCGAGTGAGAGAGCTCACAGAGGCGATAAAGGTACAAATTCGTGAACACCGAAACAAGCAATGGCTTGATTACGTGAACAGTGTCAGTGTGAGGGATGGTTCGCTGTGGAAACTCGCTAGGAGAGTCCGCGGAGGCTCTGCTGAAAGCTCTGAGCTTAGACATAACGGCCTAGATATTATCGACGATCTAGGGAAAGCGGAAACCTTCGCGGACTACCTAGAGGGAGTCTACAGCGAGGTACCAAACGCGACACTGGAGCACGTAAATATCACGAAACAAGTCAATCGGTTCAAAGACCGAAAGTACCCTGTCGCCCCTGTAGCACTCGAAAAACTCAGAGTGACCCCGGCGGAAATCCGCAAAGTTCTCTGCCAATTTCCGAGAAATAAAGCTCCCGGTCCGGATAATATTCCGTACATCCTACTTAGAAACATGCCTAACAAAACCTTAATCCAATATATGCACATTATTAATGCAATTATTCGGCTGCAACACTTCCCCTCTGCCTGGAAGAAAGCGTGCATAGTGCTGTTCCCCAAAGCAGGCAAAAACCTGAAATCGCCGGCCTCATATAGGCCAATCTCGCTGCTAAACACACTCGGTAAGGTCGCTGAAAAGCTTCTGTTGCCGAGGATCAACAGCGCGGTGGAAAAACTGCGCATTTTGCCGCAGGAGCAGTTCGGTTTTCGCGGAAAGCATGGCACTACCATGCTAGCCGCGAAAATCGCAACTGACGTCTACCAATGCTTCAATGAGAAGCAATCTACCGTGATGTTGCTCCTCGACATAGAAAAGGCTTTCGACAAGGTGTGGCACAATGGACTGCTGTTCAAACTGTATGTGGAGTATGGACTGCCACTGCATTTAGCAGCTCTGATTGAGTCATACCTTGCCGAGCGCACCTTTGAAACCCGAGTGTGTAAGCAGACATCGTCAGTCAGGCGCATCCACGCCGGAGTACCACAGGGAACGGTACTACCACCACAACTCTTCAGTTATTTTATTGCTGACTTTCCTTCAAATCCCAATACCCGTCAAGCCCTGTATGCGGATGATACAGTAATTTATTCCCAAGATCCTAACGCCGAAGTGGCCAAAACAAACATTACACGACACCTTGACACACTTACACAATATTACGAGAGGTGTGATTTCGATGTTAGTCCGCTTGCGCGATAACACTATAAGCTCTGTTTTTCCAGCGTTTAGGGTAATCTTCCACTTCTCGTAATAAACAATGCACAAATTACACCTAAAGACAGAGTCAAATATCTTGGGATAATTTTTGATAAGAAACTAAATTTCAGTAAGCATATAGAACATATAACTCAGAAAAATATCGCTATTAAAAAGAGCCTTAATATTCTCATATCGCCCAGATCCTTTTTAAGCCCCCAAAATAAACTTATTATTTACAGATCCATCATAAGACCGGCAATTTTATATGGTGCTCCGCGGCCAAATCTCACCTGAAAAAGGTACAAATAATACAGAACAATTACCTAAGAGCCGCCTTTTCGGTCTCCCTAAGGGATAGAATCAGAGTAGAGGACCTGCACGCGTGGGCGGGCACGGAACTCATCAACGAGCATATAGACGGCCTAGCGTGTAGGTTCTTTGAATCTGAAATACGGGGATCACCGCTGACGGCGGACATAGCCAACGAGAGATTTGACCCGGAGCGCCGGCCAAAGCACGGTCCTATATATAGAGACTCGACAGTTTATTTTAAACCAATCAGACCACCCTAACCAAGTTTTCAAACCGTGAATATAAAATTTTCCCATTGTAAATATTATATAGAAGACCTACACACATCCTTCTTTCATATGAAAATAGCGACACTAAACCGAACAGCTGTGAAACGCGCCTAAATCAGCTTCATTGCTCTCTCGGCTGACCCGGCGGAGAGCGAAAAGATACAGATACACAGCTGAATATAGGTAGCTGACAACATCCATGCATAAAGAACAAGATAAAGCACTTAATATAGAGAGTGTTATTAAAACAATGACACAAACACAACCTGGCACGTACTCACCTACCAGGCTTGAGCATGGAGGTGAAGCGTGCAACAGGATACTGCAAATATTGCACTATAACATTAATACAGACATACACCATACACAACACCGCCACGGATGCGTCCTATTTACCGCAGCCGAATATAAATCTTGCTCCTGGTATGTTACAATTCCTGGCCACCGGCAGCCCCGTCTCCAGGCTTTAGGCCGCCCGAGGCGAACAGGATTTGGCCGCCCCTTACAACAGACCAATTAAGGAGTCAATAATGACCTATCCGGCGAATAGGCGCGCGCGCGGTTTTTTAACCGATAGGTGCGATATAAGAAGATGACCTGCAGGGTCTATATTTTCATGGTAGATGTACCACGTGGGCGCTACCTGAAATTAAATCGGGGATGCCGGGCTGGATTTTAAGAGGGGGTTTTGGGGGGCTATATGAAAGTCGCGTGGTTTTTCGTGATTTCAGGCTAAACGGGAGCTCGGAGCAAAATATTGCCGCCACTAAATTCCGTAACGCGGAGTCGGAGTTGGCTGCTTAGTGGGTACCCCACACACCCACCTTTTCCTGATTTTTTCTCCATAAGTGGGGAAATCGCGAAACACGTTTTTTAACGGGTAGGTTCCGGTAGAAAAAAGAAGAATATAGGCAAA
>MU192681.1:416-27861 GCA_016904865.1 Pissodes strobi | reverse complement strand
TTTTTAAAGAATTAATTATTGCTTTTTTAGATTTTACAGATTCGTGTAGGTAAAAAAATTATTGTGGATCAGCATGTCAAATCAGCAAAACACCAGCTCAACGTGCGAAAATTGCAACGAGGGGAACCGAGGGGTAAATAACTAGGAAAAAAGTGTACACCGCATTTCATTAAATCCATTTAAAACCCATTTATGCCACTTTTTGCATTTAAGATCATTTATATCCATTTAATGGCATTTATAGGCATTTATAGACATTTAAGCGTTTGTAGACATTTAAGCCATTACTGCCATGTATACCTATTTACATCAATTTGTATACATTTATGAGCATTTATAGGTATTTATTCTATCTAAAGGGCGCCATGCCCCTAACGAAGAAAATCGCACTAGCAGCAAAAGCTGCATTAAATGTAGTTATTCCGAGTATTCCCTTAGATCGTATATACTGACTTTGATACATCAATCGCATATCGATATTTTAAAAATATCGATATATCGTTACCACCATTAGCAATGGCTCAGCTTAACAGTTCCCCAGGATTTAGAGGTCGATGAGAATCTGACTTTACTACCTGTATCTGAGAACACCGAAATCCGGGAGAAGTCGCCCTTCACAGTTTATAGAGACAGAAACGGAAATCCTGCTTCGAAAAAGCACTATTCTCTGGATTCTGAGTTAGAATCACATTCATTTTTAATTATTCTACAATCATTCTATCATCCACTTAATCCGAGACTTAATCTGCTTAAACCAAGGCTTGGATATTATCTTATAATCGGTCCTTCTTAGGTGAAGGCCACGAGGCTATCAGCAACGACCGATTGCTAAGAGTGCGGGGGCCAGGCACATCCGAAATGTCCAGCGCACACCTACATACATGTCTATGAATGTTGTGGAGAGGCGAGAAGAGTTGTGGGTGAGAGATTGGGTGGTCTTTGAAAAACCAGACCCAAAGGAGAGGCACCTTGAGGAAAACGTCATCCTTCAGGTGCTCTTCTTTAAATACCTGTCAGGGAAACAGGTTTACACCCTCCCCAATGCACCTGTAGTGCTTCCTCCAACTTATTCTAAACCACGTATCTGGGCGTTGCATTTGATGTTAGCGTCACAGGCGTGCTGCGACAGAAAAGGAGTACGAAGCACGATTACATCAATATTGTGTATTATAAGAGCACTTTGACACCACCAGTCACAAATAAGTCAAAATTGTGGTATTCACCACTGGTACCTGGCCATATTTTACACTAAATTAAAATAAAATAAATGTGATTAATATTCTCTTTGCTTCTGTCTATAAAATATGTTGTTGTTACCTTGGGCCTTGCCGAACATTTGCTATTACTCGAAGCATCACCTTCATTTTTTAACAATTTTTTTGTGTTATTATGCCATTCACAACCATTTAGACTATTTATTTCTATTTATAAGTATCTATATGCATTTGTAAGCATTTATGGTCATGAATGCTATTTATATCAATTTAAATAAACTAAGTATCCATTTACAGGTGTTTATAGGCATATAGTATTATAGTCTTTTAAACAATTTATGCCATTTAAATCCATTTAGTACCTATTTATAGGCATTTATAGTATTTATAATAATTTAAGCAATATATTATATCATTTAAATCCATTTAAATCTATTTACTACCCATTTATAAGTATTTACAGGCATTTATTCACATTTATGCCATTTGTATCCATTTATCATCCATTTACACCAGAAGTGTACACCATTTAAGGAGAGTTATTTACCCCTCGAGGGGAACCCTCCCAGCAAAAAATACAACATTGTCTTGAAGAAATATCAAAAAAACAGTGAACAAGTCCAGTTCAATGAGGACTTATGTAAGGCATTCATTGGAGCCAATATACACTTTAAAAACTGAGCAACAACACTGTAACTGACATTAAAAAAAGTAACAACAAAAACTGAGCAACAAACTTATCTTGTGGTTGATGAAACAACTGACTCATGTGGGAGATATATTGCACACGCATTGATTGTAGTCTTAAGGGAGACCAATTATTATGCTAGATCTATTTAATTGCATTCAAACAATTGGAAAATACCAACAGTTTAAGTGTAAACAGATTTGTTCAAGAAACATTAACCAACTTTTTTTTTGCTCGACAGTGTTCAGTCAGGAAAATTCATACTCCTTTTATCGGATGCTGCACCCTATTCGGTTAAGGTAGCACAAAAGTTAAAAATATTTTATTCTAACCTATTTCATGTTACTTGTTTGGCTCATGGTATCAATAGAGTGGCAGAATGTATAAGAGGCCAGTTTCCATTCGCAAATGATTTAATTAATCAAGTAGAAAAAGTATTTCTAAAAGCACCTTCGCGTGCTCAATTGTATAAGGAAAATTGTCTAAATACTCAAGTACCACCACAACCAGTAATAACTCGCTGGGGAACTTGGTTAACCGCTGCTATATTTTATGTCGAGAACTTTGAATCAGTTAAAAAAATTATCGAAGATCTAAACGACTCGTCTTCTGCTGCTCTAATAAATGCAAACACTCTTTTTTCTAAGCCAACAGTGAAAGAAAGTTTAATATTTATAAAAACAAATAATTTTTTTGCACCTATAGCACTCACGAAATTGGAGGCTACCTCTGTTTCTTTGACAATTCAGTGGCTTTAATAAATGAATTTGAGGTACATTGTACTTAAGTTTTTATAACCGCAGCCCCAACAGGTACTGTTGGGGCTGCGTTTATAAAAAAATTATGTAAGTAATTGAAAATAACACAGGCTTCAAAATCCTAAAAAATATTTCAGAAGCTTTTATAGGCAATTTCACTAATTTTGAAAGAGAACTGGATTTATATAAATTAGAAACACACTTGATTCCAAAACTAAAGTACTGTCCGATAACTTCTGTAGATGTTGACCGAAGTTTTTCCATTTTTAAACATATGTTGCAGATAAAAGACACAATTTCCTTTTGGAAAATTTTGAAAAACATTTAGTTATAAATTGTTATGTTGTGCAAGTTGCTATTATCTGAATGTATCAATGGTATTGTTGAATTATTAATTGTATTAAAAAAATTTTTATAATCGCAAATAATATTTTGTCACTGTAAGATTTTTATGTTTTAGATTTTATGTTTCGTAATTTGAAATGTAAGTATCATTGTGTGTATCTATGAATAAAAACCTTTTATAACGATTTTTTTTTATTTCATTTATATTTATATGAATAAGTCTGTGGGATAGGTAAAAAATTATAGGATTTCTGAAGAAAAGGGTTTAATTAAAAATAAATTGTTCTGGCTTTATTTGAAATAACATTAATGTTATGTTATGTTAATAATAAAAATGCATATTTCCATTTTTTGTTCATTTCGATGCATATATTCTGAAAATTGTCTGCATTTAAATGCGCATATTAGGGTTTTTCGCTTGCATTTTTTCCGCTCTTTATGTTTTATATATTCAAACATTTATTGATGGCACCGTGTACGATTCACAGATAATTCTCTCTTTTGTAGCTAATTACTCTTACATAATTTTCAACTTTTAAAACTCTTTCCTCATAAATCATTCTTAAAGGAACTCGAAATCCCAAGTATATTTTCCACCAGTCTTCCCTAAAACTTTATAACAAAAGCATGATTAAATATTAAGGCTCTTATCCAACGTAATTTATTACGGCCAAAGGTCTTTTGGCTAAGAAAAATTTCATTCGCTTTTATTATTGTGCCAAAAAAATGGACTTAAGTAAAATTCCTTGAAATTATGATTTATTGGGGTTCAGAATCTACGAGGGTTATGAAAAAGGTATCCACCATGTTATGAAATGATACATTGAATAATAGTTATTTATGCAACAAGTGTGTAAAGTGACCTTTTTTATGAATGGGAGTATTGTCAATTCCATGAATAAAAAAAGGGTACTTTACACATGAGTAGTAGACTAATTTTTTTCTACTACCGAAAAATATATGAAAAAACAAAAATAGTATTAAAATACTTTACGCACTAGTGCGTAAAATAAATTATTTTACGTACTGCCCTAAATTTCAAAAATATGTCAGATTTGCTTTACGCACTACACATTAAAAAGGCAAATTTTATGAACCTTAGAGAGTGCGTAAAGTGAGCACGGTAAAAGAAAAAATATTTTTTATTTAAAAGGATCTATTATACTCGTAATATGAGGTAATATGCTCTCAAACTACATGCTTATATCTAAACATGTGACGTTCTGGCAGACCTTTGGAAAAAGTTTATCTAAACATGGCTAAAAACTTTTTTGAGACACAGGGTGTTAAATTAAAAAGAACCCTTGATCTACTTCTATCAGCAATAATTTGAAACTTATTGTACATTATAATTTCTAAATGTAAGTAATTGAAGTGGGGAAAAATGCATTATCATTCTTCCTGAATAGAGTTGTTTTTTTATGTATACACAATAAATATTTGTGCTTGCTACTAATAGGTTAGCTTAGAATATACGTACATTACTAATAATATATTATTTTTTCCATTAATTTCTCAACAAATATTGATTTTATGACTTCGTTAGGGCTGTGTAAATGTGGAATTCTATTAGTAATAATCTAATACATAAAATTAGGAAAACGATAACGACCAACTTCATTTCTGTACATTCCTAAATTAGAGAATCGATCTATTGTCTAAAGAATAAACAAGAGTAATGTCGGTCATGCCCTTGATTTATAAACAAAATTAAGTCCAATGCTTGTTAATATGATACAAGACTGAGGTCGAAACCGGCAAAAAATTAAAAATTGAAAACGGTTAGGTATATCAATACAACATTTTATAAACAATTTCTATAACTTAACAAGGAAATAATAACAAAATGTAGATTAAATCGCGTAATTGTCCAGAATCATGCAGTGGTACATCCAGATAAAAATAATGAGTCAAAGGGGGGAAAAAGGCAACAAGTTATTAAAATATATACTTGACTTGAATATTATGGGTAGGGCAAAGGTGTCGAATATCGTCCACTTAAGGGATATATAAGGTAAGAGCAAGAATTAAAAAAAATTGTTATTATGTTTTATTAATTTTACAAGAAACACAATTAAACAAATCTCTGTACACCGACAGCATAAATGTGTAAAATGTAAAAAGTGAAACTTTTACCTGATTGATATTAGTTTCCTCTGCTCGGCTAATATCGATCATATAGGGTAATGTCGATCGATGTCTATTCGCTGACTATACTCAAATCCAGGTCTTCTGCCCGAGATACTACTTTTTTTAAGATTTGACAGTAGTCATTTATCAATAGTAGATTTGATTCAAGGCTTATAACCCAATTACTACACAGCTGAATGACGATCTTACAACCAATGCCCTTCAAGGATTCAACAAGAAGATTCCATATCGCCAAAAATGTTTACCCTTGTTTAAAAGAACCTATTGAAGTTTTGCATATTGAGGGTAGTAATTACTCATTTTTATCTATCCTGTGCTGCTTCTATCCAATTGATCTTTACACGTTTGATATCGTTCTTGATCGATCTGATTGGTAAGTGGCCTCTACTTCAGTAAACATATCTCATTTCAAGTATCTGTTCGCCCTGCCTAGTTCCATTACGGGTAACTGCATCTATCACTGCAGCCTCTTTCCTGATTTTGTTGTTTGTGATCCTATCTCTTTTCTGCGCGATACTTATATTGCAATGTCTTATTTAAGGATGTTCTACAGCTTTACAAAAGTCGCCTAAGATGAGCCAATTCTTCTCAAAAATTTTGTGGGTATGGCTGTTTTTCCCCCGAGAAATTTCATGGCCAAGGTATTTATAAGAACCTACTTATTCTAAGCCCTCTTCATCTAATTGGATTGCCTCTGATTCATATCAAGATTTGTCATGTATTGAGTATTGTTGGTGTTGATTTTAAGCACAATAGAGTTTGATGATGCTTTGAGTCTCCGTAGCATATTTCTTGCTTCGTCCATATTATTGGCGATAATAAGATATCGTCGGCGAATCCCAGATTGTTTAGTTAAGTTTAGTTTAGTTTAGTTTCTCTTTATCTATGTTAACTTGTCACCAAATTCATATCTGTTTGAACATGCGTTCTAGAAGTGTAATGAATAATTTTGGTGAGATGACATCTCTTTGGCCCATCGAAATTTTGAGAGTCCTGCAGCCAGACATATGCTTTGGTACACATATTTGATGGCACTAATGTACCTCGATCAGTACGGTATTTCATAAGAGCCTGTAGCATTTTGTGCTGGATCATTGCATCGAAAGCCTTTTTCTCGTAATCGACGAAGAATATGAAGAGGAGCTTATTGAATTCGATGTATTTTTCGATAATTGTCTTAACTGTTTGTAGATGACCCTTTGGGCCGCATCCGGTTTAAAAGCAGCTTGCTCGCAAGGCTGGTAAAAGTAAAGTGACTTCCGTAGTGATTTTATGCTTCTGTTTAGCTGAATTATCTTCGAGAACGGAGGCAGAATGGAGCCACGTTCTACATAACCATCATAGTGTTCATCATAAAAGGTATTATAATGTATCGTATTTTGTGTCGCTCCGCGTTTTTTGACTGTTTTGCTGGTAATACATTAGTGTTTAGTATTGAAAGATACAATATGGAACTGTATAATGATGGTGGTAAAAATGGTGATATTGGAAAAAGGACTAGAACAAGTACCTCTGCGAGAGGTGCTTCTGTTGGGTCTGTGAATTTTACACTCAGGTACAATTGGTAAAAATGTAACAATGCATTGAATACAGATACTAAGATAAGGCATGAATCGTCTCAACAGCAAAATAGGGATCATAATATTAACATAGCAGGAAATTCATTGAAGGGAGTTTTAGCACGGATGTCGCTAATATGAATTCGGATAACATTTTTAAGCCCCGAAATTCCATGACAAGAACCCCACCAAATTTAAAAAGCATTAATCAACAGGGAACAAGCGAAATTGATAATGAAGTATTTGACAATGAAACAATGTACTTTGCTCACAAGACCACGATCCAGTTCAAGCACTACTTCCTTGGATACTACTAAATCAACAGAAAAAATGCTGAATGAAATTCTTGATTCGCTACAAAGCATAGAAAAAATATAGTGAACCAAGTCACATGCAAATTGTTCATTCTGCCCTATTTGTGTTCACAACCATGTTACTATGTTAGCATTTAAAATTGAACAAACTGAAAAAATCAATTTAGAACTAAGCTATCGCATGCAACAATTAACTAATGGCAGAGCAGTAGCATCTCCCATCAGTCAAGTTTAAACTTTGGCAAATACGTCTGAGTTTCCGCAAAACACCAAACCTTCTTTTTGCGATATCGTAAAATATGCCTCAGCTTGTAATAATACTAAAGCCCCTACAGATCAAACAAACTGGAAAACCCTCCCTCTAAAAAAATCAAAGCATGAAAGTATAGTTTAGATCAAAGGACAAAAATACTCTAGGGTAGGAAATTAAAGCAAATATATAATCTACAAACAATACTGGAAGTATTAAAAATGTAAAGCAGTTACAAAACGAAAGTGTAGTTGTTGAATGTCATAATGAAGAGCAACAAAAAAAACTAAGTGAAAGTTTGACCAATTCAAACACAAATGTCGAGATAAAAAATATCAGAAATACGGACCAGATGGCAATGATAACTGGCATATTAAGAGGTAATACACCTAAGAACTTTGTCAATGAGTTTATCAGTGGAAATGATATGTCGTATGTATTTCGTTAAGACGTAGAAATTTTTTTTAAATTTGTTACAAAAAAGGAATGTAGAAACAATACCAATGAAAATTGGATATTGCAGACATCCCCAGAAGTATTTAAGTGGCTTATCAGAAACAATAACCTTAGATGAGTACACCAATGTTGCGATGTGTGTCAAAAGTTGCCTATTTGAGCATGTTGCTAAGTACTGCACATCCAATGAATGCTATCATAAATGTGGAGATGCCCACAATTTCCAAGAATGTAGTTCCACTTCATATGATTGTCCTAATTGTAAGAGGTCATAGATGGAAGACAGGAATCATAGAGCTCGTGATCCCAATTGTCCAGTTTATCTCCAGCGTATCCGGAGGCTACAGCAATATATCAATTACACCAGTTACAATTCGGAAACTTTCTTTACAGGAAATGTTAACAATATTGATGGTTATGAAGGTGGCGAACTTTTGCGAGGAGGTCAATAGGAAAACTAACCTACAATTTACTATAGAATATCAAAATGCGCGTGGCCTAAACAGCAAAACCAGGGATTTTTATCATGCAGTGCAAGTGACTGAGAATGAACATGACGAAATCGCCATAACAGATACCTGGCTTTCCAACAACGTATATTAGTGAATTTTTTCCTGATAATTTTCTTGTCTTTAAGAATAGAAGCAGAAAAGATACTGAACGTGGTGGAGGTGTGCTAGTGGCGGTTAAGAAAAGTTATAGGTGTATATTGTTAAAACTAGATTTTAACAGTCCTGATATAGATTTAGTGGGTATAAAATTGTATATAAATTATGTATTGGTAATCTATATATTGACTAGATATTCTATGAGCACGAGAGATAATTTTTTTTCATACCTGGATAATTTTGTCATTGTTGGTGATTTTAATGTTGCTCGGTTGGGAGATTTTTATTCAGTAAATACTAGACTCAAATGTTGAAATGCTACTTAACTTTATAGATGTCTTGAATTGTCAACAAGTAAACAGGATTGTTAATTAGAATAATCACATATTAGATGTGGCATTGACGGGACGTCAGTGTCTTGTAAGAGGGAGTACTTTTGGTTTTGTTAATGTAGACCATCATCATCTACCTTTGGGAATAGAAATCAAATTAAAAAATGCAAAACAAAGCAATGGTGACATCGCTAGCAATTTTGATTTTCGAAGAGCTGATTATTCTGCAATGTACCAGTTACTTAAAAATACTAACTGGGACATGACATCATATAGGGATATAAATTTGGCTGTTGAACATTTTTATGATAAAATCAATTACATTTTTAGAATATGTTTACCAAAAAGCAAATCACTTCCCTGTCCTGTATACTTTATTAAGGGTATTAAAGAGGAATATAAACTTAGAAATAAATTTAGAAAAACTGGTAATCTATGTTGTCAAAATCAATATACTGAGTTACGCTCAAAAATAAAAAGAGGCATTAAAAATGTCCATGAATAATATCTTAACAACTTCAGCTTGATATTAATCAGGCTCCAAGATCTTTTTGGCAGTATATAAATAATATCAAAAAAATCATCAAGTACCCCTAGTAATATGCATTTGGATAATGTTGGATATACTGAGGGCTGTAGTATCTCAAATGTCTTTGCTTCATACTTTAGCTCGGTATACAATGATAATAATATTCACAATCCAGAAAATATGGACATTTTTAATGTCTCGGAGGTACTCTGCATTGCAGAGGTCGGACAACATTCCGTCCTGTATTTTTAAGGGCATGGTAGGATTTCTGGCTGAACCACTTAGAAACATATTTAACCTTTCACTTAAAAGCAATATATTTCCGCAAAAAAGGAAAGAAACTAGAATATGTCCAGTCGTTAAGAGTGGCGATAAATCAAATATACAAAATTATAGACCTATTTCCATGTTGTTATATAAATATGTTTACAGCTATGAACCGCATAAGATCAGTATATATTAACATGGCTTCCTAAGTAATAAGTCCACAAGAATATTTGTGTAATATCACACAGTATATAGCTGAAAGTCTAGACAATAAATTTCAAGTAGATGTAATTTCGACAAGGTGTCCCATGCAATAGGGAACTTGAACATTTTTTTTTATTTCTTTAATATATTTGCCTACCTATAGAGACAGCACACACCAAATATCAGCCCTCAATTCGCAATATTTAATTTGCAATAAACAATTAAAGTTGTGACCGCAAGCTACTCATTTTAAACGACACGTGACGTCACACCGCTCGTTCGATCGGAAAGCATGTCATTGACATATATCTTAAAATGTCAGTGAAGGCAGTATGGCATCGGCAGCCACAAGTATTTAAATATTTACGTTTATTACTGCTTTTCGTTGAATTGCCAGGGTGTTTGTTATAATTCGTGCTGATTTGTACTTTAATCTGGGCTTTAATATTAATAATAATAATGGAAGCTAAGACGTTCCCTGCCCTGCCGTCCGTCAGGCGCGACGACAAACGAGCTACTTGACGTCACATCCGGTCCCAGCCAAGCACGGTGCGTTATAAGAATAATTTGAATTATGCAGTTTTTAATTGCTTATATTTATTATACAAAAATAAAAAATTAGTTTTTTTGTGAACTGTGGTTCTTTTAATAGTATTAAATTATGTTTGTGAGTAATATTTTTCAAATTTAATTTTTATGCAAGTTCCCCATTCTCTTGACAAAATTGAGTAAGGAATTCGGATCTCATGATAACTTGGTAGCATTCATAAATCTTACTTAGAGGAGAGATATCAAAGGGTTGTTATAAAAGGATATTATTCTGACTACCATTTGACTACATCTGGTATCTCACAGGGTTCAAATCTTGGACCATTGTTGTTCTTATTATTTATTAGTAATATGATAAGGAAATAACAAATTCAAATATATTGATGTTTGCAGATGATCTGAAGTTATACTCAAGAGTTTGTGATGAGGTAGATTGCCAAAAACTGTAACTAAATATTAATAAGTTACATTAATGGACACTTAAACTTGTTTTTTAATATAAACAAATGTTTCGTCCTACATTTTGCCAAAAATGAAGAATATTATGAGGTTCCTATATACAATTGGTGGTAAACTCTTGAGTGAAGTCACATAAATGCGAGATCTTGGTGTTACTTTTGATACTCAGTTGACATTTAGAACACACATATCCAATATCGGAAATAAAGCAACATAGCAACTCAAATGTATAGGTTTATTGTCCGGAGCTGTAAGCTATTTCGTGATACAAAATGTATTAAAATATTGTATATATCTTATGTTAGGAGCATTCTTGAGTATTGTTCGGTTATATGGGACCCATACGACAAAATTCATAAATATGAAATAGAGAAAATACAGAATAAATTTCTAAGGTATGTCCACTACAAAGAAACGGGGCTGTATAAGTTCCGTATAGCTAAGCAGGAGGTCATGATCTCCCTAAGCATCAAATCTTTGGATGTGCGCATAAAATCTGCTTCTTTGGTATTTATTTATAAACTACTGCATAATTTAATTTATGATCCAAGTTTGTTGAGTTGTCTAAATTTTTATGTACCATCCTATAGGACACAAAGTCCATTAACATTATATGTTGACAATGCAAGAACAAATTATTACTACAATTATCCTCTTATTGTAATGAAATTAGAGATGACTGTGATATTTTTGCATTGTGTTTGGATAGATTTAAGAAAACAATTAATCATATATTGGAGGATCTATGTAATTAGTATGATTTTATATATCTAGTCCTACTCCGTAAATGGATGTAAATCTGTTGAGTTTATATGTAAATAAATAAATATGTAAACAAATCTGTCCCAGTTTCCTCGCATTGGAACATACATATACTGTTCTCTTCTTTCATATTCTCTCAATGTTGCTGATTATGTTTGAACCTGCTGTTTATTTGATTCTTAGCTGCTATTGTTTTACTCCTATCGATTTTTCTTTTAGAAACAAAGTTTTTGTAGTTTCGTCAAGTTTCTTCTCTCCCTTTTTCACCCTCATTCAGATATGCCTGCAAAGAGTGGGCGGTAGCATATAACAATTTTGTTTCCTTCCCTTATGCCGTGGTTTGTCTGTTAATCTGGGTGTCAGATGAAAGTTTTTAAACAATGCGCTCTTCAATTGAACGATCCTGTCCTCATCTTCGCTTGCGTTATCGTCGAAGACTTCTGTTATTGTTGATGAAGAACTTGTTACGGTAATTTTAACAATTCCGTAACATCAGGTTGTTCTGAGTTCGCTTGTATTTATTTTTGGTTTGAAATAATAACTTTTCATCTTCAACCTATTTTGAATTACTGTCTGAACCGACCTGGTAGCATCAGTGTGGAAAATTCCGCATTAAATAGTACGAAAATATTAATAAATACTGAATTCTTATGTTGCCCATCAAGTTCATTTAAAACTAATTTTTGTCTTTTAAATATATCAGTCGATAATTATCTAGTTAATATAAAATGAAAATTAATATTATGGGTTGAATCTACATAAATACAGCAGTAGAATATATTATTTAGAATTGTTAAATAATTTCAAATATGCAGTTCATATTTTGTGTTTAAAGATCGGTCGCTTCGTACGGTGGAAAAAGGTGAAACATTTGAGACGACTGCGCGTCTGTAAATTTTTTTTTGAGATGTGGTTCTGATGGAAAGGTAGCACAGGAATTTTGAATCTATCTTGTACCGACGACCAGTGTGAGAGGTTGGGAAGGTAGGCTTGACATTTTCTCTATTTTTTTTGCGTTATCTGATTTTCGCTTCAAGTTTTCTATATCGAAAAGTCTGTAGGCAGAATAAAGCTGCTAAACTTGTGAATCTCTGATATCTGCCTACTATCGTTTCACATACTACATTGTCTTTTGCCGTGGGTATGTTAAATAAGCTCATGAAAACCTGATATATGCCTACTATCGTTTCACATACCACGTTGCCTTTTGCCGTGGGTATGTTTTTGTCTGTAGGGCATGTGGGATAGTGGTTTTTTGGAGTTTAAGGCTCTTGCATAAGAGAAAAAAAAGGACTTGATTCTACAAAAGCAGTGTTATTGAATTTCGGATTTAGTTTAGCAACCCAACTAAAGAATCGATCAAAGTGGCCTATAGGGTTCACATTATTTAGATTCTAGTTAGAGGAAGCATTTTTAAAAATTAATAACCAAAACTGTCTATAGGCTGAGTCTACTTTTCTCTGGTATCGGCATCGGGTGTTATGAGTTATATAGGGAATCAGAGTTAAGCTTAGTTAGTTGTTATTCGGCCTATATAAGCATTTTATCGCCACTTCGTTATTTAAAGAGCACCTTCTCAAGCCCCTCTCGACCATGGTGGGTACAAGATCATAATTGTTTGTTTGTTTTATTTCTCTATTTCTGTTTAAATTTGTCATTTCCTTTATTTTGAATTAAACTGATTTTTGAGTTGAAAAGTAGCTTTCAGGCAATAATTGAATTCTGATTAGCTGTTTAAATTTATTGATTTCACTTTTGTTCTTACCTGATTATTGTAATTGTTTTCTTATTGAAACATTGTTCATCACAATCTTTCTCAGCTTAAGTAGCTATTTATTTTGTTTATTATTTGTAATCTGTTAACTGTTTAATTTAAAACATAAATGTTTTCTACAGAAATAATTCTGCGCAAATTGGCGGAGGCATATTTAATTAAATATAATTCTTCCTTCAGCTTATTTTGGCATTTTTTAGCATTGTTAATTGAGAAGAATTATTTCTAGCTATCTCTTGCCAATTTTTATATTAAAAAACCAAAGCTTAGATAAGCGACGCTCTCTGCCAAATTGAAACGGAGTTGTAACAACATTCTTGGTGAACTTTTTAACTGCCTTGTACTGTTTTTTCCATGCTACTGAGTCCACACGCACTCGGACTACCTGGACAGCTTCCAGTGACGTCACAGGACAGGTCCTAGGCTCCTAGTATTGTTTCAGTAACTCTTCCTTCCCAAATACGTTTTCGCTAGTCCCAGGCTCCTCATCTATAAACAAATAGTTTCTTGCGTAGATCCGCTGGCTTCTGCCTGAATAGGGTAATTCGCTTATATTATTGTTTCAGTAACTCTTCCTTTCCAAATACGGTTTTGCTAGTCCGAAGTTTCTGAACTTGATACAAATCGTTTCCTTCGGAAATTAGCTGGACTCCGCCTGAATAACGGAATTTGCTTCTATTGTCAAATATAATAATTCATAAAGCTATTAATTAATTATCACCCTGTCTCAAGTTTGAACTTGAACTTGGGAATTATTTAATAAACATTAAAAGCAAACTATAAACAACGCGAGCAGTCAACGGGAGCGATTATGAACCTTAAGCATGCAATGATCAGCAATTTCTCTAATATAAATACACTGGCAAACCTTCAGTTCGTCAGACTTTTGGTCTCACCTAAGCCAGCTCCAGGGTTAGTCACATGACTGCTTTTGGTTCAATCCGCTCTTTGGTTAGTCACATGATTGCTAAAGTTCTAATCCTTTTCCTACCCCAAACCTAGTTCTTGGTTAGCCACATCGACTGCTAAGACTAGGGGTTTCATTAACCACAGTAGAAAAGTCGAGTCTGTCAAAGTTCTTCGAGTGAAGTTTCTAAGTAGTCTGTCAAGTAGTTCAAAGTGTAGTGTCCAAGTGCTCTTAGATACCTTAACATTAAATAAAACGCAACGCAACATAAGATAAACTATATTTACAAAGCAGTGACCAAAAAGACCTATAAACAATTCATAAAACATACCTCAAGTCGAGAAAGCATGCGCACCTTAATAATTGGGTGTAGGCTAGTCTCATTAAGTTTCTGACCAGTAAACGCTGTTAAAAACTCTATCGTTGGGTCTTTGACCAATATACATTGTTAATCTTTTCTCATTAAGTTTACCTAATATACTTTATTCTTTTTAAGTGCTTTCTTTATCTTCGCTTCTCACCTTACGTAAAGAATCACGTATTACCATCAGAGTTATACCCCTGCACGCTGAATAAGGCGTGGCATCGCGATTCAAACGTATGATGACAGACCGGTGGAGGCATTAAGAAAAAGTTAAAAGAACTGTCATCACGATTACTCGCGACACTATTATTGTTCACTAATTCTTCCTTTCCAATTACGTTTCTGTGAGTACCAGGCTTTTGATCTCGAAACAAATCGTTTCTTTCGGAGATTCGCCGGCTTCTGCCTGAATAAGGGACTTCGCTTCTATTACTGCTCCTAATCCCCAAATAGGTTCTGTTTAATAGGAAGATGTCCGTATTTTTAAATCAGTTCAAACCGTTTTCTTTGAAAAAGATGGGATTATACGCCATAGTAAAGAACTTTACGATGTCGGTCACGTCAATATTATCATAAGGATATGAAGATCGCATTCTTTGCTATATGCTGCCTGGATCCGAGGATCGGTGTATGGGGGAAGAAAATTATCCTGTTTTCACGACACAACTTATAAGTAATCAAGGAGGAGTTCATGACTTGATTTTCTAAAACAACTAATTCAGGATATTCCTTAAAAAAACTACACATTGAGCAATTTTTTAACGATTCCAGACATACCTCTTCGATGATCCATCTCGATTTTGAGCCGAGTTCATGACATGATTCTCTAAAACAACTAACTCAGAATATTCCTTAAAAAAACTACACATTAAGCAACTTTTTGTAACGATTCCAGACATACGTCTTCGATGATCCATCTGGATCTCGATAAGCGGTATATCACATGTGTCGGTCTGTTTTTGATCAGAGCGTTGCTCACAGATTCGCGCATAAACATAATTGGATGTAAAACGGATACGTCTGCACTCATACAGCACACAATGGCGGCTGTTTGACTGATTTTTTCCATATTTCATTCTTCCTTTTGAACTTGTGGCTTTTAAGACACCTTCATCTTCTCTGAGCGTTAACAATATTTTGTACAGCCTCTAATGGTGCCAGAATCAAAAGCATGCTCATCAGAGAGTGTCCATAAAATAAAATACGAATTTTTTCGATTTTATTTTAATGTCTTTATGGCTTATCTCCTTGTAGGCACTTTAATCTTTGATGTGCGTTAATGATATTTTGGACAGCTATCAAGGGACGTCCAGTGGTACCAGATCTAAGAGCCTTCCCGTCAATGACTGTCAATAAATTTAAATTTAATTTTATACCGTTTTTCTTCATTCCTTTACGCTTATATCTCCTTAAAGACTTTAACTTTTGATGAGCGCTAATGATATTTTAAACAGCTGTTAAAGGAGGCTTCTAGTGGTATAAGAATCGAGGGCATGCCCGCCAGGGGTCATTACAAATTTGAATTTGGCTTATATCCTTGTAGACACTTTAATCTTTGATACGCAATAATAATCTTTCACACAGCTGTCAAGAGATATCCTAAAAGGCCTCTAGTAGTGCCAGAACCAGGAGACTACCAGTCAAGGACTGTTCATAAAATAAAATGTAAATTTTCCCCATTTTTTTTTAATTTCTTTCTGGCTTATGTTCTTGTAGACACTTGATATGCGTTAGCGATAATTTGTACATATTTGTATTTATTTTTGTCTTTTTCTTCTAGCTCATGTCTTTGTAGACACTTTAATCCGTGATGTGTGTTGACCAATTTATGCAGCCAACAAGGGATATTCCAGGAAGATGCCTTCTTATAGGAAGATGTCTACAAGGACATAAACCAGAAAGAAATATGGACAATCTCTAACGGACAGACTTGTAGTTCTGGTGCCATTTGAGGCTTCTTTGAATATTCCTTGATAGCTGTAATAAATTTATTTAACGCACGTCAAGGATTGAAGTGTCTGCAAGAAAATAAGCCGGAAAGGGATGAAATAATGGGAAAAATTAAAATATAATTTTATGGATAATATCTAACGCGCAAGCTTTTAGTTCTGGTAACACCAAAAACTTTTCATAATATCCCTTACTAGCTATATATAATGTAAAAATAAAAAAATAAGGGAAAAAAAACAAATTTAATTTTATGGACAGTCTCTGATGGGTAGACTTTTAGTTCTGGTATCACTGGAGACTTCTTAGTATTTCTATTGAGCTATGCAAATTATTGTTAACGCATAACAATGACTAAATTGTCTAATCTAATAGGACATAAGCCTACAAGGACATAAGCCAGAAAAGACATAAACAAAAATATGGAAAACATTCAAAATTAATTGTATGATCAGTCTATGACGGGCAGGCTTTTGGTTCTGATACAGCTAGAGATTCCCTAGGATATCTCTTGGTAGCTATGCTAAATATCTTTAACACATATCGAGGATTAAAGAGACCACAAGGACACAAGTCAGAAAGAAGTAAATTAAAATCATAATTTGTGGACAATTTTTGACGAGTAGGTTTTTGATTTTGATGCTACTGGAGGTTTCTTAAGACATATATTGACAGTTGCACAAAATAACATTAACGCACATTAAATATTTAAGTGTCGACATGAATATAAGCCAGAAAGAAAAAAATATATGGAAAAGTTTCATATTTATTTTATGGGGAGCCTTGACGGGGCAGGTATTTCGTTCTGGTACTACTCAACGCTTTCTGGAATATCATTTGATAACTGGCAAGTAAATAACGTTTATCCGAGCATAACCTTCTTTGATTCCAGGAGTGTACAGAATAATAGGTTTCCGCAACTACGGGCGCTTCTGCATCATTCTACAGCTGAGATTTTATGGATGACATGACTAACAATGAAGATTCTTTGCAATATTTTGATGAATCATTAATTTAGTCGATTTTAAGAAGTTGTATTAGAGATATTACTTTAGGAAGTAATTTCGTTGCAAATTGCAACATATTATTTTCATATGATATGTTATTTTCAGAATCATTTCAATCCAATTTTATTCACATCTGTTATTGAAACTATTGAAAAATGTGGCTAAATAAATATGTGGAAAGTACTGAGTTGAAATTCTATTTTCTCTTTTTATGTTCGGCACACACATAAAAGGAAAATCCTATACCACTCAACGACCGATGCGTGTGCGGAGAAGATGGTGGACGTTGGACTTGAAGCGCTGTAGGTTGTAGTTTTCGGAAAAGATGATAAAGGAGTCAAGGAGTAACATTCTTGCTTTATAGAGTGCTCGTAGCTTTTGTGCCGCTGCCTTGGCGATTTTGGTGACGTGATTGCGCCAAGACATGCTATTTTCTATCTTGATGCCCAGCAAGCTTATGGATGAGGCCAGGTCAGTGTTTGTCCTGTAATTTATAAGTCAGGTCCTGCGGTGTTTGCTTTTTTTGCGAAGATAGTTGCTTGAGTCTTTCCTCCGTTAAGCCGGGCATTGCCTCACCCCATTCCACGATGGCTTTCATATCCTCAGTGATGGCCGCAATCTGATTTTCTCGCTCGCGTTGGCAACGAGCAGTGGTCATTGGAATCCGCGACATGAATGAAGACATAAGAGTGCCGTCGTCTGCAAAGTTACAAATAGAATTGTTTGTCCTGTCTAAGAGATCGTTGATATAGAGCAAAAATAGTGTAGGAGATAATATACACCCTTGAGGAACTCAGGTATTGATTTTAATTCCTCCGAGAGATGTCCATCAATACCAATTCTCGATGCTTCGATCTCTTAAGAAATTGGAAAGCTATAGAAGCAGTGCTGGTGGTAGTCGGTATGCTGTCAATTTGCCTAATAATGAACTATCTGTTATAAAATTAAAGAATTACGATCCAATTCGTATTCAATTCTTTACAGCACATTATCATCTATACACAGTGCAACTTAATTACCTAATATGCTTTCAAATTGCTATTTTTACTACTTTATATTTAAGTATCCAGACATAAACAATGATTACTTTTTCTCCGTGCCTGATATTTTAATTCCCTATTTGATGCTGCAGCGCTTATTTTTATATACGAAAACTGGTTCAACAAATCAAATATTAAGAATAGCATATGCAACAGTTTTATGTACTGTTTAAGTAATAAATTTTTTTTTGTCTGAATAAGATTTTATTCAATTCAGAGTTGTTAAATTATCAATTAAATAGAGGGAAGATTAACTTCAAGAAATTATCATTTTGCAATTGCGATAACCTGAAATAGTGAAATGTATTAGCTGCTTTATTATTCCATAATTATTGTTAATTAGTACAGTATCAAAGCTTTAACTCAGCTGATCTGATGTATGCAAAATATTCGCTTACTTTCCCATAAATCTAGGTTGTTTCGATGTCTGGTCCCATATTTATTAACTTATAACTCCGATATTATTCCTACCTAATCTGGTCTAAAACTGTAAAATTTATTACTTTCAACCCAAATGGCTTGCCGCCTAAATTATGTTAGCAATAAATTTCACTTTGTTAGACTGGTGTATTAAAGTAGCAACAGCGGTTGCGAATAGGTTCACGAGAATGAATGTGATAAGTAGATTAAAGATAGCCCGACTCTGAAATATAAGGCTTTCCTGAACTGTCAAAATTCCTGATGTTAAGAATATTGCAATTTTTTGAGATCCAGCGCAATGGCAATGAAGAGGATCTGTTTGAATTTGAAACGCATTACTTTTTTGTTAAATATTTACCTTTGGTGTCACTTGAACCTTAATCTTAAACACGTTTAAGATATATGTATGATCTAAGGCCAATATTTATTACAAAAAAGTAAATCTGCTGCAAACATATATTCACCAGTTCCGTGTGGCGTAATATAATTATTGTTAGTGATAAGATAAGTTGTTGGTGACAAAGTCCCAAAATAAATAACGCTTATAACTAAACAAATAATTATTTGGTTAAAAGTACTTCATATTACCACCAGAATAAAATGGAACAGATCTTTGTTACGAGGTCTTTACTTCAACATGAACGCGCTCTTCTTTATTACGCCTAAGAACGCAAAGCAATGATGAAATCTCAGATTGAAGTTCAGAAACGAGTTTCAGCCTCTTGCCTTTTGCGCATAATTAAATCGAATATACATATTCGTGTTTATTTCGAACCTTTACAAACACTAAAATAACAGAAATTAAACAAAATAACAATGCTAACTATCAACCATCAACGTTCAAAATGATTCGAGCACAAATCAGATATTTTCAGGCTTAAAATAATCATCTACCATTTTATTTATTGGTCATATTTTATGTTTTTTGCCTGTATGACCGTCTTATGATAAACCTGTTTTCTAAAGAGATAAGATACGATTACAATAAAGTAAGGTTAGATTAAATACAGTTCTAAGTGATAAGCGGTTTATACCAGAAGGGAATTTCATGTAAAACACACGGGCGAATTGTAAGCTGAGTTGTATTTTCTTTCCCTACACTATATATTTTTTTATGGCAGTGGCACATAAAGGGAGACCCTATGACGTTCGACGAGCGGTGTGTGTGCGAAGATGTTGATTGACACGGCTCTTGAATATTTGTAAGTTGTAATTAGTGGGAAACAGATGTCCTTGGAGTGAGTTCCACAGTGATGCAGTGCGCCAGACAAAGGAGTTCATATAAAGCGATGTTCTAGGTGTTTCCAGTTGTACGACGAACTGGTGCGCTCTCGCCGTCTGTCGTGACTGTCTGACAGGAGCTGTCAGGGGCGGGATGAGGAGGATTAAATCCTGGGAACATCTTCCGTGAAAGTATTTGTAAAACAGAGATATCTCGGCTTTTTTTTTAATTTTTTTTTGCAAGATGGCGGCCACAACAACAACTTCGCCAAAACTCCCTGTAAAGAACGTTTGTAAAGGGTGTTCCAGAGCTCTTCAAGCTGAAATAAAGTGTATAAAATGTGGTGCGTATTACCATGGTGCGTGTGCAGTGAGAGCCAAAGGGCTGAAAGTCGTTGGATACAACGAATTATTGTGTCCAGCGTGTTCGCGATTGTGCAAAGATGGGATCGATGTTTCGACGTCAACGGATTTTTCCATGAAGAGCTTTACAGCTCTAGATGATTTGGGCAGTGTAGTTCAGATGTTGGAACGATCGCGGGGCGAATTAGTTGAACAGATGAGTCTAACTCAGAGAAGTATTAAAAATTTAACCTCGTCATTCATTAACCTTCATAAAATGTTGGCGCCAAATTCCACAAATTCCATAGACCCGCTTGTTGAGATTCCGACAACAGTGGAGTGGAGTTTTGATCGACGATCTCCGCAGATAGTCGAGCAGGCAATAGTCGAGAGTGTGATCGCTGAACATAATCAGCCCAAAAAGTTTGCATCAAAACTTGTTTCCAATACTGTGGCCACAGCAGAAACAAACCAAGAACAGGGAGGTGGCATAACCCAACATTTTTCCAAAGTCAAAACGACGAAACCGACATACTGTTGTTTTGGGCGCTGGTAAATTTTTGGAAGAGGCAGATTTTGCTGCGGTGGACGGTCTTTCGGAATCCAGTGTATCTGTTGACTCATATAAAGCTAGTATTTATCTGGGTAAAGTTAAGGAGGGCACTACCCCTGAATTTATTAGGCAGCATATATTAAAAAGATGTCGTCCTATGGAGGAGGTGACTGTTGAAGGATTGCCAGTGAAAGGTCGAAATCGGTCTTTTAGAATCGAAGTAGAGCCTCGTTATCGTGGGACAATTATGTCTCCCGCACTCTGGCCTGCGGGTGTTGTGTTACGTAAATTCTATGCGGCAGCTGGAAACACTTCAACAGATAAGGACCGAAATTTTTATCGTCAAGCGGGGACTCAACTGGAGTGTGCCCGGAAGTAAAGAGAGACGAAGCCGTAAAGCCAGATCATAATCATTTATGCTTTTATTACAACAATGCTGGAGGATTGCACACTAAGGTTCAAGACCTTTATCGCGCTATCTCAAGTTGCACATATGATGCTGTTATGGTCTCAGAAACGTGGCTTACTGCTCAATTTAACGATGAGGAGTTGTGTCCTAGTGGTTTTCAAGTTTTCCAAGTTGATAGGGAGTCGACTGGTAGCAGCAAGCAGAGAGGAGGCGTGAGAAAGGATTTGCATGCACAGCCAGTGGATATTCCTGTTGTGAATGTTGAAGTGGTGTATGTAGCATTGAAATGTAAAACCTATGTTTTAGTGTTGGGGTGTGTTTACTTCCCCCCGGGACTTGTGCAGATCTGTTTTCTGACTTTGTAGGGACTATTGAATTTATCTATAATAAACACCCCAATTGTAAGTTGATGTTAGCTGGAGACTTTAATTTGCCACATGTAAAATGGGGTAACAATGAATATGGCCTAACAGCTGATTGGCCTGATAACTCTCCAGCATTGGAGTTGGTCAACTGCTTTAGTTTTTATAAGTGCTTCCAATATAACCATATTTATAACAGTAGGGGTATTCTGTTGAATCTGGTGTTCTCAGATCTGGGTGGCATTGTGGTTGGTGTCGCGTCGGATTGGATTCTGCACAACAGCACACATCATTCGGCGATTGACATTGATGTTTTTCTTGACCCACACATCAGGAACTCTGACTATGTCGAATATTTTTCTGATTTCCGTAATGGTGACTACATTTCACTAAATGATTATCTGGCTGGGGTTGATTGGGGTATTTTGTGTGGGTTGGGCATTGACAGTGCTGTGGAAATGTTTTACAGTAGGATCAAGGAGGAACTTGATTTGTATGTGCCTAGGAAGAAGTTTAAAACCTCTTCCTTTCCCAAGTGATTTAATGCCGAACTACGTAGTTTAATTATAGCAAAGAAAAGAAGCCATAAAAGGTTTAAAACGTTCGGCAAGCAGTCTGACTACCTTGAATTCTGTCAACTTAGAGATCAATGTAAGGATATGAGGAAAGCATGTCACGAGACATATATTAATAAGATTCAGAGTGACATTAATCGCAGTCCAAGATCATTCTGGTCTTTCATTAACGATCAGAGAAAATCTCATTGTCTGCCGGCGAGCGTCACTTATGGTGATTCTCTCAGTCATAATGACCAGGAGCTTGTTGACCTATTTGCGGACTTTTTTGCGAGTGTTTATGGGTCTGACGCAGCTGACGAACAACCCTACTGTGAATTCAAAAATACAATTAATGTTGCCTCATTCGCGGTCACCTGCGCTGATATCATTGAGAGGGTAAATTCTATGCCTTCAAAACTAACCTGCGGACCTGATGGTTTGCCCATATTTTTTCTGAAGAAATGTATATTTACTTTGGCAATTCCTCTGCAATTTTTGTTCAACCTTTCATTCTCATCTGGCATTTTCCCAAATTCTTGGAAATTTACTTACCTCAAACCAATTTTTAAATCGGGATCGCGTGAGCGTGTCACTGACTATAGGGCTGTTTGTGTCCAGTCACAGATTCCCAAACTTTGTGATCAACCGGTTACAAAGAAACTGAGTTGGGAGTGCAGGCATTTTCTTAATCCAGAACAACATGGATTTATGAAGGGGAAATCAACTTCAACGAATCTGCTTATATATGAGCATTTTATAATTAATTGCATGGAGAGGGGACTGCAGGTTGACTCTGTCTATACAGACTTTTCAAAAGCCTTCGATCATAGCCAAGCTTAATTCTATTGGTGTGACGGGTCCGGCTCTTGCATGGTTTGCTAGCTTTTTAAGGGGTCGCACCCAGGCTGTCAAATATGGCTCAGCTATCTCTCATAGAATACAGGTTCCCTCAGGGGTGCCACAGGGTTCCCACTGCGGTCCTTTTCTCTTTAATCTCTTTGTGAGCGACATTGGCAACTGTATAAATAATAGCCATTTTCTATCGTTTGCCGATGACCTGAAGGTCTACCGACCTATACGGTCTCCTGAGGACGCCCTTTTGTTGCAGAGTGACCTGACATCTTTTGTGAAGTGGTGTCGAATCAACAGAATGGAGTTAAATGTCGGTAAATGTTTTCAGATTTCCTTCTCAAGGCTCCAGGATCCCCTTGAATTCCGGTATGAGTTAACTGACATACCTATTAACAGTACTAACAGTATTCGTGACCTGGGTATAGAGTATGACGTCAAATTATCATTCTCTTCTCATGTCCAAAACATTGTTTCAAGAGCCTTGAAAATGCTTGGCTTTGTATGCCGTTCATCTAGAGATTTTTCTATTAATACCCTTAAGATTCTGTACTGCTCTCTCGTTAGGTCTGTTCTGGAATATTGTTCTGTATTTTGGTCGCCTAACTATAAGATTTATATTGACGCAATTGAGAGAGTACAGAACAAATTTCTTCGGGTTGTCGGTTTTAGACTGGGTCTTCTTCATGAGGAATATACTTACGATGATATTAGGGGATTCTTGGGATTGCAGTCTTTGGAGGTCCGGAGGATGTGTGCTGATTTGTGCTTCCTTTATAAGATTCTGAGTGGCAGCATTGATTGCTCCTCAGTTCTTCAATTGGTTAACTTGAAAGCGGGTGAAAAGCGTGGCCGCAACAAAGACTTATTTTTCATTCCCTTCCACCATACAAATTACGGCCAGAATGAATCATTGACACGGATGGTCAGGTTTGCGAATGCCAGTTCTGGTAATATTGACTTCTTTAATTGTTCATCTGTAGCTGTTTTCAAATCTAGGCTAAAATCTTTTTATTGAATAATGTGATGTTATTTGGAAGTGTTGTTCCCTTTACATTTTGTTTTAAATTTTATAAGTTAACTGTAATAGGAGATAATTTGCTCTGAAATTGTAAGATGTTCATTTACTTTTATAAATGTAACATATTGTAAAATCTCTTGTACGGTGATAAATAAATAAATAAATAAATAAATACATGTCTGCGGTGTTCCAGACCATCCAGATTCCGGGTCAACTCCGGGTCGCCGACGAGACGCACAGCTCTCTTCTGAATAGAATCCAGCAGCTTTAGGATGTGCTTTGGTGCGGCACCCCAGATATGTGAGCAATATTCTAAGCACGGTCTTATTTGCGCTTTGTAGAGCAAGAGCAACTGCTGCGGTATATAGAGTTTTTTTGTTGCGAAATAGCGCACCAAGCTTCTGGGAGGCTGATTTGGCGATGTTAGCAACGTGGTCATGCCAGGACATATTGCTGTTGACCGAGATACCCAGCAGTCCGATTGACGAGGATGAAGGGATGGTCGTCCCTGCCATAATGATGTCAGGGCCCGCTGTATTGGTCCTCTTGGTAAACGTGACTGCTTGGGTCTTTGCTGCATTGACTTGGACCAAATTTCGGTCGCTCCAAGTTTGAACTTTCTCCAGGTCTTGATTAATTGCTGTAATCTGCTCCTGTGATGAGTCTCAATCGTTGGGAAGGGTTTCTCTGATCTAAAGTGGGAGACAAGGGTACTGTCATCTGCAAAACTGTAAACAGGATTATTTGTTTCGGTCAGCAGGTCATTAATATAGATGAGGAACAGAGTTGGTGAAAGTATTGCGCCCTGAGGCACGCCCGCGTTGATGGTAAATGTGTCCGAGATGTGTCCATCGACTGCAACGTGAACAGATCGGCTCTGAAGGAAACTGGCGAGCCAGCTGCAGAGAGAGGCTGGCAGTCCGCAGGACAGTAGCTTGTTGAGCAGTGCGTCATGCCAAACTCTGTCGAATGCCTTTGAAATATCCAACGCAATCGCTCGATACTCTCCGTAGTTCTCAATTGCCCTACTCCATATATGAGTGACATAGGCCAATATATCTCCTGTCGATCTCTCTTTGCGAAAGCCGTATTGATTATCGCTGACTATTTTGTTGATCTCGAGGTACTTGAGTAGTTGCTGATTGACTACACGTTCCATGACTTTGGAGATTTTTGGAAGCAAGGCAATTGGACGATAGTTTGAGGTCGTGGTTTTCTTGCCTTTTTTTGCACTCGAGCGACTTTCCAAGAAAATGGGTAAATCCCTTTTCCGTAAGACAGAGAAAAAAGCCCGGAACAAACGGGTGTTAGTTCGTTGGCGCAGTTCTTTAACGCGATGGCAGGTATTCCGTCCGGTCCTAATGCCTTTTGCGTATCTAGATTTTTAAGGATTTTACGAATATCACGGTGATGAAATTTGACTTCTGCCATGGTAGTGTTGATGTTCGATGTGGTGGGGAGAGTCTTGTCTTGGGGGACGTCCAAGGTAGAGTGCGAAGAAAACATTTTGGCGAGCATGTTTGCTTTTTCCTTGGCTGTAGTCGCCGTGATGCCACGTTCATCTGTTAAAGGTGGGAGAGACGTTTCTGTAAAGTTGTTACTTACTACCTCTGCCACCGACCAGAAATTCCTGGAGCCACTGGGGCATTGCATAAGTTTATTTCTGATCCTTTGATTGTGTTTGTCCTTAGTTTCGTCGATAACACGCTTGCATTCGTTTCTGGCTTCGACAAAATAATTGCGATTTTCAGCGGTCTGATTTTGCTGCCAGTACTTGTAGGCTTGCTGTTTCCTACCCACAGCTCTTTCGCATCTTCTGTCGAACCAGGGCTTTCCTTTTGATGGTAACTTGATGGAATTTGGGATTTATGCTTCCATTCCTGAGGAGATTACTTGCGTGATCTTTTCGCAGCAGACTGACGGGTCGTCAGCGCCAAAGCAGACGTCGAGCCAAGGAAAATCTAGGTAGAACTGCCTTAGATCGTCCCAGTTTGCAGAATTGTAATGCCAGATTTTGCGAGGCAATGGTGGATCCTAATGTATGAGTGGCAATTCACCACCCGTTGAAATAAGTTTGTGGTCGGAAGTACCTAATGGCGGACCAACTGTAACTGTGTACTGGTCAGGATTGATGGTTAAAAAAAGATCCAGGAGGGCGGCGAATTCGCCCCTCTCTGAGATTCGAGTTGGTTCGTCTACAATTTGAGTTAGCCCGCAGCTGATGGCGAATGCTTCAGCCTCTCTACCTTCGTTGTCGGTCCTGTTGTGATGTTTGAGCCAGTTGGTGTTGTGGGCATTGAAGTCTCCCAGAACGATTATTTTAGAACTGGGGTGATCAACCTGTATTGAGTCAAAAGTGGTAGCTAGTGTTGAAAAAAAGCTTTGGTAGGCTCTATCGCTCGGAGACAACATATAAACTTGGTTAATCCCTTGGCGGTGAACTTGAGCCACATCAAGGTTGTTCGGTTCGAGTGTTTCCTCGCGGTGACATGCAAGGTCGCTTCGGAGAAAAAGGCATATTCCGAACTTATGTCTAAATCGGGTATGTAAGTCGTAACCAGGATAAGGGTAGTTCACTGTTGTTGTTGTAGAACATAATTGTGTTTCTGTAAGGGCTAGTATGTGTGGTCTATTTGCTTGTAGATGTTGGTGTACCGAATTTATGTTTGTATTTAGGCCTCTTATGTTGCAGAAATCAATTCTAAATTGGTTCGGTATCTTTGCTGTCTGTGAAGTGCGGAATGAAGGGCTCCCAGGGCCACCCAGTGCCCGGAGATACGAATGGCCGGGAGGTTACCTCCGGAATATTTTGATCCTGGAAGCACCATCATGTCCATATTATTATATTCCTACTGTGGAACCCGGAACCACCAGCGCGGAAACGGAACCTGATTCGGGAAAACCACTCAGCGCTTCCCAGTTCTGGTGGGGTGGTCTTTCACCGGACGATGCGAGTAGGCGTATGCATCTGCCACCTAGGGCCGCTTCCACTGGTTGCATCGGCCTCAGACTCTTTCCTTTGGTGGTCCGTAGTCTGACAGGGGTAAAAATAGGGTTTGTTGGGCCACTCCCTAGTGATCAGCTCCAGACTTTGTACTTTGGTGTTCTCCAGCCTGGAGGAGGACGATGGGATTTGATGGGCCACACCCCGTGGCAACTCGGAATGGCGGGGGCGTCACTCCCCGTAATCAAACTGCTCTCACCAGTTTGACGTCCCTGCCAGCTAA
>JAEQML010059975.1:0-27870 GCA_016904865.1 Pissodes strobi | reverse complement strand
TGTCTTCCTATTAGGATCCACAGGCCCGAGAAGGCAGAACAAATGATGAGCAGGCGCGTCGGACATCATTTGCAAATCGTTCGGGCTGTTCTTGTAATGGGAGGAGACGTACAGAGCGACCAATCTCTGTAAAAACTCTTCCGAAGCTTTATGGTAACAGAACAGGGTGTCTCTGTTGATGTAATACAGGTCACAATTGTCCGGAGCGGGGCATCCGGACAGAATAGGAGCTACAGACGTAGAATCGAGACATAAAAGTTTGGTCAGCCAGGCTTCCACTTCGTCTCCCGGCTTGTAACGGATAGATTCGTCCAGCGTAACTTCATGTAAAGTTCTACCGGTCGCTGCAATCGAGTCTTTCTTATTTGCTGCATTTGTATTGGCACCTGAAAGCAAAATTGATAGTGGTTTGAGTGTAAAGATGTTATTCTGATAAGTAATTGTAATGTAGTATGTATAACCAGGTAACTAACCCACTGGCACTGATTGCACCCTAAGTTGCTGCAACAATTTTAAGGATAAAGACCTTCCGGTGCCCTCGTAACCGTTGATTGTGGATGCCAGGAACACTAAGTATGGGCCAAGCATGGATTTGACGTAAGGCAAAGGTATGGCCGCTGCCTCGTCAATAACAAGCAATTCTGCTTGGGCCAATTTCTGGGCATCGGTTGGATGAATATACTGAAAACGAAAATATACAATAATCTTTAAATTGCATTGATTTATCAAGGGAGAAGAGCTATCTATAAGCTAAAACAGGGAAACCTAAGAAATTTATATTGCAAATAAAATAAGCTAATTTTTAAGTATATCAAGTTGCTTACCTGAATAGTTTGCCTATGATCTCTAAAAATGTTGACCCTAACTATTGCTTTATTGAACTCAGGATTGGTACTCTGAACTAGACCGTAATCGATGTGTTCTTGATACTCCAACGCATCGAATCCCTAAAACCAGAACATAGAATAGCAAATCTTTAGAGAATACAAGGAGCCAAAGCATGAATGAACATGACACTGCCAATCTGTATCAAAAATTCTACATCATTCAAACTAACAGTGAAAATCAACTGATTGTTTATACATTTTTTCATAAAACCCAACAGTGCACAGGAAGACTCACACAATTCTGTAACTTTTGTCTATTTTCAGCAGCTTTAAAATACAAATTAACGTTTCGAAATAAATATAATACATAATGAAATTATACTTACTTTAAACACAAACTCAAAAAAGGTATTCAAATTTTCCGGAGTGGGACTAGTAACGAATATATTTGAATAACCAAAGGCTACAGCTGCAGAGACAGCTAGCCCAAGGGCAGCCGATTTACCACGTCCTCGAGAAGCAGTCAGGGACACCGTAGACCTGTTAATGAAGAAAAATTTCACAATCTTCAGTATATCACAGATAATCATTAGTGGTGAGTCTAACTCAATTGGGGAAAAACCATGTATGTGTACCTTAGTGTTTTCTCAGAGATTGCCTCGATAAACTTTAACAAAGCTTTTCCTTGATCCAAAGTCATGCAGCAATTCACCAAATTTCCAACAGGTTGTGTATCTCTTAACTGTTCCTTTAGCTCTTTCAGTTCTGCCTCGCTTTCTGTTATTTCTTGCGACACTTCCACCGGTGTGACGTGAAGGTTATGGGAAGAAACTGGCAGGACTGCAAGTTGATCATCAACGACAAGGCATCTATATAAAACCAGTATTATTCACCATACCAGTTATATTCTGCAATAATATTAAGCAATACTATTCCCACCGGGCTGTTCAATTTCATACCAGGAACAACATAGAGAAAAAACTAATATACCTATAGCTTTCAGCTATTATTGTCATTTTGTTATTTATTTGTCCACACAGTACATTACAGAGATAAAATAAAAACTCCAAATGATACGACAAAGGTACATGCAACTTAAACTAAGATATAAAATAAAACATATAACAATAAACAGATAAAAACAAATTAATTATTGAGCTCAAATCATTGCAACAGTCTCTTAATGCAGGAAAAGCTTGTCGAACCATTCAATTAACAATTCCAGAGAGCTCATAGTTTGTTCAATGAGAGTTCGCATGGAACAGCCGTTGTAGTCTAGTGCTTTGTGGGGGGACATGAAAGTTGATTCTAGAGCGGATTGCACGAAATAGACCCTGGATTATTTTATAAAATCAATCCTCCATGACCTCAATCCACATAGCTGTATTGTGATTTCCTGATTGATATTTTCATATGGAAAGCAATGTTTGAAAAGGAGATATTTTAATTATTAAGCAACAGCATGGTTTTTTGCAGGGTAGATCAACTACAACTAATCTACTTGTTTATGAGCAGACTCTGGTGGGAGCCTTGGAGAGGGGTGTGGCAGTTGACTCTGTTTATACAGACTTTTTCAAGGCTTTTGACAGAGTCGATCATGAAATCCTGCTGTGGAAGCTGAGTCGATATGGTATTGGTGGTTATCTGCTGGTTTGGTTGCGTTCTTATCTAACTAACAGAAAACAGCTGGTGAAAGTTAAATCTCACCTGTCAGGGGTCATTGAGGTAACATCTAGAGTGCCTCAAGGAGGTCACTTGGCTCCCCTCCTCTTTAACCTATTTGTCAATGACATTATCACATTTATTTATTTATTCACAATCGGGTCTTATAACAGATATGTGTTTCGTCATTATTTATAAAATTCTATTACAACTAAATAAGGATACAATTAAAATTAAGACCACTTATACAATAACAATAAAAAGATATTAATAGTTACACAAGCAAACAATAATAACAAAAAAACTAATAAAACAACTTAATTGAATAACCAGACCACAAGCATCACATTGTTATCCATAACATTTTAGAGATAAAAAGAAACATTATAATGGCTATTAATATTCAACATAATACAAATAAAGACAAAATAGAATAATTAAAACAGTGGTCTAACCCATATCAAACATACTCATTCACTCTAAATCCATTCATACACAACTAACTACCCTATCAGCGCAATAGCGGTTCTGTACAGTTAGCTTCAACCTCTGGCTTCAAAACTGATATCAAAAATTTCTGCAGAGAATAAAATGTGTGTGACAAAAGCAGGTTTTTGAGCCCTGTCCTAAACAACACAGTACCACTGACTCCCCTCAAGGGACCAGGCAGATGATTATAAATTTTTATTGGCATTACATAGCTACTTCTAGCAGTCATCGTAAGCCGGTGACCAGGCAGCCTCAACTGGTCTCCGTTTCTTATTGGATAATTAGAATAGTCGCGAGAATCAGTGAAATTGTCGATATTTTTCCTTACATACATGGCACTTTGTAGAATGTACACTGATATAACAGTTAATATTTTTAGTTGCTTGAAGAGCTCCCTACAAGAATATGTATGATTTTTAAACAGCATAGTGCGTATTATTCTTTTTTGACATAACAACACCTCACCGATTCTTACAGCATTGCCCCAGCCGACAATACCGTAGGACAAGGCTGAACCTACATATGCATGATAGTATGACATTAAAATATTTCGATGTACCCTGTCTCTCATTTGCCATATCACATACTGACTCAGATTTAGTTTTATGATAATCGAGTCTATATGGTTACCCCAGATAATCTGAGAATCCACTACAATCCCCAAAAATTTAGCACTATCCGATTGTTTAATAGTATTGCCCCTTGAATGAACAAGTAAACTAAAATTTGTTGGTCGCACTGAAAACATCAGCAATTCTGTCTTGGCAGTATTAAGGACCAGATCATTATTCAGGCTATAGTTCTCAACTCTGTTCGCACAGTCACTAGCACGGGCACTGAGGTTCGAAGGATTATCAGCCGTGACAACTGATGTTACATCATCGGCATATAAAGACAGCCCAATACCATCCACGGCAACATCAACTGTTATGTTATTTATGAAAGTTATAAAGAGTAACGGGCCAAGGATACTCCCCTGTGGGACCCCCAGACTAACATGTCTCGTTTCAGAGGAGTAGCTCCGTCCCGCCACCCTTAGAATTACCATCTGGGAACGGTCACCCAAGTATGATGTTATCCAATCCCAGGGCAGACCTCTCACCCCATAATTATACAATTTACCTTTCAAAATCTCATGATTAACCATGTCAAAAGATCTGCTGTAGTCAAAGAACAACATACTTGTGCTTGTCAATATCAGCATAGACTTGATTTATGACTGCAAGTATGGCAACCTGGGTGGACATGAACCAAACTGTGCATTGTTCAAGATATTGAATTTATTCAAGAATTTAAGAAGTCTATCAGCAAAAACCCGTTCGTATACTTTAGAAAAGGCAGGGAGTAGAGAGATCGCCCTGTAATTTTCAAACCTATCCATGTCATTTTTTTTATGTACTGGTTTAACAATTGAAACTTTTAAGCGTGTTGGAAAAATACCATCATCAAAAGATTTATTAATTAAAAGCGAAAGTATCTGACAAGTTTCATCAGCAACATTACGCAAAAGAGAACAAGGCATCAATGCCTGCAGCATCCTTCTTTGATACAGGAAATACAAACGTTAAAGCAAACAATTGAAACACTACACAGGGCAAACTCTGTCGATGCTGAGTCACTGTTTGCTGAGGTGAGTCAACGAACAACTAGAGCTCATAACCTAAAGGTATATAACATTCCGTAGTCCAATTACGCCAATTTGAATGACCGCATCGACAGAGATAAAGCAATGGTTTCTGAGGTTTTTGAGCTGCTGGGACTGCAGCAGGAAATTTCTTCGGTCAAGAAGGTGGTACGTGTTCAAATCAAATCAAATCAAAAAATGCTTTATTGTCGGAAGAATTAATTTCTTATTGACAAAGCTAATTAAAACTAAACAAAATCAATAAACAAAAGTCAAATACTAAATCTAAATGTTACATATAAACGAAATATAGATATAAAAAAGTTTAAGTACAGTCATCTAAGTATAAAATAAAATATATAAAAAAACACATCAACAACTATCAAGGATAAACCACATACATATAAGTAATTACAAATAAATACATACATATATACACACACATATACACACATACACACACATACATACCCATACACATATACAGAAAATAATATTTAAAAAGTGTCACTGTAGAATTCATCTACGCTGTAATAAGCTTTTGACCTTAACATTTTTTTGACATTTCTGTTAAAACATTTAACATCATTTAAAGTTTTTAATTCAGCCGGTAGATGATTGTACACTTTTATGCTTTCATACACTAAGGAGTTCTTTGTTAAAGTGCTTTTTGGAATTGGCAGTGGTAAATTATATGCATGACGTGTATTATAAAAGTTAGTGCTAATAAAATGTTTGTACTTTTTATGTACCAGAGTAACTGTCTCCAAGATAAAAATACATGGTAGGGTTAAAATATTCTCTCTTAAGAAAAGAGGTCTACAGTGATCTCTTAACCGTGCCCTACATAAATACCTAACGGCTCTTTTCTGGAGAACAAACACAGTGTTAAAGAGCTGTTTACAACAAAAGCCCCAAAGAACAATTCCGTACCTTAAGTGCGATTCTATTAATGAAAAATAGGTCGATTTAGCCATCGATAACCCTAGCTCTTCAGACACTATTCTTACAGCATAACATCCACTTGCCAATTTTTTATTCAGAGCCAAAATGTGATCCTTAAACTTTAACTCTGAATCAATATATACACCTAAAAACTTTACATGGTTTTTACTTGATAAGTAATCGTTATTTATATTTACATTTAAATTGTGAAAGTCAGACCTAAAAGATAAAATATTTGTTTTACTGATATTAAAACAAAGGCAATTTGAATCACACCACTCTTTAACTTTTTGAAGGTCGTCAGAGATAATACTAGACATTAAGGTCGAATCCTTGTTAACCCACAAAATAGTTGTGTCATCTGCAAAGATGGTAAAACGACCCTTTATGTTAAGAGTAGCTAGGTCATTTAAATGATACCACCAAGATGAGACCTGTGAAGGTTGTCTGTAATGCTGACACTGTAAAGTTAGATATTGGGTCTGGAAAGAAATTGCAAGGCTCAAACTACAAAATATCTTTTGATCAGACGCCGCTGCAACTGGAGGCCTATAAGAGGGCGAAAATAACCCCGGAAACTAGGAAGACTGCTGGGGAAGATAACCTATTTATTAGGTACCGTAATGGCGTACCGATGATTGAACACTTCAATACCTCATTAAATGTGCATTTTCAGAATGTGGGAGGTCTACGTACCACGTTGCAAGAACTTATGGAGACAGTTGCATGTTGTAATTACGACATTGTTGTGATGGTGGAGAGCAACTTAAATGTGGACTTTTTTGACAATGAGGTTGCATATGAGGGTTTTAACACATATCGTTGTGATAGAAATGCCAGAACTAGTCATAAAATGAGTGGTGGTGGAGTCTTAATTTTGATTAATAACAAAATCAAATCTCAATACATAAATATAAGAGAAGACAGGATCGAACAACTATATGTTTTGTGCCAATTTAATACCTCCAAGTTTGTGATTGGTGGTGTTTACATTCCTCCTCAGTCATCTCGCGATACTTATATGTTGCACTGCGAAACTGTAGATAGTGTGATAGATCAATACCCAGCGCTGAATATATATTTGATGGGGGATTACAACCTGCCAAACGCAACATGGTCGAACGACGAGTATGGAACTATAGTGCAGTGTCCGGGGGCTGATCCAGCTGTAGAGGTGGCTTTATCATTCAGTTACCACAAATTTTTTCGGCATAATAATATACCCAATAATAGAAATGTTTTTTGGACCTGCTTTTTTCTAATGTTAGGGACTGTGATATGAGTGCGGCTAGTGATCCTCTTGTTAATTTTAGTTTACATCATATTGGATACGAATTTTCCATAGCATCCTCTATGAAGAGCAGATCTAACAATCTGGTATACAACGAGTTCTACTATGATTTTAGGAATGGTAACTACAATGAATTGAATTATTACTTAGCATCCATTCACTGGGTCGAATGTTTACAAAATAAGGATGTCAATGAGTCAACTAGTTTATTTTACGAAATACTGTTAACTGGTATTGCTTACTTTATCCCACTAAAAAAATATCGCACATCTACTTTTCCTAAGTGGTTCTCGGCTGAGTTGCGTAGGTTGACGTTGAAAAAAAAAGTTGCACATTCTGTATATAAAAAAGAACCTTCTAATATTAGTTATTTAAGATTTACTCAGTGCAAGCGCCTGTCAAAGATCGGTTTCCATAATTATATTAGCAATATTAATACCAAAGTGGTGGAGGATACTCGATCCTTCTGGAAGTATATAAATGATAAACGTTCTGATCACAACTTGCCAGGATCACTATTTTATGGTAACCGAGATGCCGCAAGCGGACAAGATATAGCAAACCTATTTAGAGACTTTTTCCAGACTGTTTACATTCCTAATCTAGACTCAACTGATCCTTCTGATAATGAGGGTAGAAACATAAACCTGAGTAATAATATACGTTGCACCTTAATATCAAAAATTGACATTTATAACGAAATCTCAAATATATCAAATAAACTAATAGCAGGGCCAGACGGCGCTCCAAATTTTTTACTAAAAAAGTGTGTGCACCATTGTGTTACCTCTATATCTACTTTTCAATGGTTCCTTGAGATCATCGGTCTTGCCAAGCAAATGGAAAGAAAGTAATATTGTTCCTATCATCAAAAGCGGCAACAAAAATAATGTTGAAAACTACCACAGCATATGTTTACCCAAAGTTGCTCGACTGTCTTGTTACCAGGCAGATTATGTGGCAATGCAAAGGCCTTATTTGTCAGGAGCAACATGGTTTCTCAAGAAACAAATCGACTGTGACAAACCTAACATCCTACCAGCTAGACATTCTTGAAAATATAGAGAACAGAAAACAAACGGATTCTATCTACACAGACTTTGCTAAGGCCTTTGATCGAGTCGATCACATGATTCTCCTTGGAAAGTTGCTTGGGATGGCCTTTCATCGGGATTTTGTATTATGGTGGGAGAAGTTCATTGACAGAACGAACCCAAAGAGTTAAAATAGGTTGCTATTACTCATAATTCTTGTTACATCCGGCGTTCCCCAAGGGGGCCATAGTTCACCATTGTTGTTCAATATTTTTGTTAATGATATTGTCAACTGTTTTTTGCATAGCCGATGCGGCATGTTTGCCGATGATCTTAAGTTTTGGAGAATAGTTGAGGGTGTTTTAGACCAAGAGCTTCTTCAAGAAGATTTAAATCGCTTGGCAGAATGGTGCCAGGAAAATAGACTGAACTTAAACGTAAGCAAATGTTGTTATATGAGCTTCACTCGCAAGCCTGAAAGGATTGGAACAAATTACTTCATTAATGACCATCAACTTGAATACAAATCATCAATTAGGGATCTAGGTGTCATCTTTGACGGAAAACTTTCATTTGTCGAACATATTAATGCTATATCTATTAAAGAGTCAAGAATGCTAGGCCTTTTTTTGAGAAATTCCAAATATTTCTCCAATGTAGCCACCAGAATGTTATATTGTTCTTTAGTAAGATCACCGCTTGAATATTGCTCAGTTGTTTGGTCACCATTTTTTCTAATTCACTCAAATTCCTTAGAAACGGTTCAACACAGGTTTTTGCGGGCGTGTGCATTTAGAAATAATATTAGGATTATAGACCATGACTATAGCGCCATAGAAACACAAATAAATATGCCCCCTCTTAGCGAAAGAAGGAACATGCTTGGCGTAACATTTATGTTTAAAATTATAAATGGTATTATTGATTGTCCAACACTTTTAAGCCGGATAACCCTAAATGTGCCATATTATCATAATTTGAGAAACCAACCTACTTTCAACATTCCTTTTCATACAACAACGTATGGCGCTAACAGTCCAATTAATAGATATCTGTCCTTACTAAATACTCATAATATCGATATTTTTAACATGGAATTGTCTAAATTTAAAAGAAATTACAAAAATGTGATGGACGTACCTTAATGGTATAAATTCTGAGTGGTACTGGCAATATTGAATATTATACTAGACTAAGTAAATACGTCCTATTGTTGTTGTAGGTACTGTAACCTTTTACTCCTGATAGTACTAAAATATTGTTTAAATTTATTATTTTGTGATAGGGATTTTCAATCCAAGGTCAGTTGCTGTAAATTACTGAATACTTAATCAATATTCAATTTTGTGACTGTCTGTAGCTTTAGTGGTTAGCGATTCAGTGCTTATTTATTTTTCTTTGCCTGGATTAAATGACTTTTATTGGACTTTTTCCTAGCTGTATCTTGATGGACTGGAGCTTAGCAGTTATTAGCCTAACTCTGTTAATTTGATGATTGTACAATTTTATTTAATGGGGTTACCCCGTATAATAATAAAAAAAAAAGATATGTCAAATATAATTTCCCTTACCTCATGGCCATTAGTGTGTTCTAAGAACATAGATTTGTCATTAGATATAAAAACATTTTGCCATTTATTGTGACTACATGAACTAGCATTATTGTCTATATTTACAAAATAGTCATTAAACCTGTTAGTAATTTCTTGAAAGTTATCAATATTTGTGCCATTTTTATCAGTAAAAGAAGCAGGGTAAGACGTACATGACCTTCGGTTAGTCTCTTTGCCAATTATTTTCCAGGTGGCACTACTCTTGTTAGCCGACCCCAGGTAGAGCTCATCATTAAGTTGCCTTTTTCAATTTTTAATATTACGTCTATGGTCATTTAGCAGACCCCTATAAGTCAATGCGACATCTGGATCATCAGAGTCCCTCACCTGCTCATGCAGGCTTTTAAGCAATTTACCCTCATTTATTATCTCTTCAGTTAGCCATGATTTTTTATTAGGTAATTTCCAATCATTATTGTGCTTACGCAATTCAAGCTTTTTCCATAATCTCTAAAAACCTATCATGAAACAGGTTGAAGGCCTCTGATGGGTTTCCACCGATCAAGACGTGCTCCCAAGTCTCATTTATAAAATACTGTTTAAAAGAAACAATATTTGCTTCCTTTTTAAAATTACGAATATAGCTAAATTGGATATTATTGAGACTTGGTTTTTCCCAGTTTATAGATATTACCTGCATAAAGTGATCCGATAGATAACTAGCAACATTCATTGCAACCACATCATTCAAAACAGGACCGACAAACACATTATCAATAAGACTTTTAGTATCCCCATTCATCCTAGAAAAATCCTTTATACATGAGTTTAGACCAAAGCCCCTTAAAATATGGGCAATTTCAACAGCCCTACAATCAGTACTTTTAAAATTTACATTAAAGTTGCCACATAGAATGTGATTTTTGTTGGGTTTTATACATTTATTTAAATAACATTCAAGACTATTACAAAATACATTAATATCAGCAAATGGTGCCCTGTATATATGCACGTTATAGTTAATGAGAACAAAGATACCTGAAGTTCTGAGGTACATACCTCAAAGGAACTTTCAATAGCCATTTCCTTGAGTGTTGTTTTCTCCTTCCATTCAACATCTTTTCTCACAAAGATGTTGAATCATTGTCAGTTCCTGCTTTACGCAGATGACCTTAAAATTTTCAAATGCATTGACTCTGAGGGTGATATTGGTCGGTTGAAGGATGATCTTGGCAGGTTTGAAGACTGGTGTAGTGCGAACAAAATGAGTCTCAACCTTGATAAGTGTAAATACATTCAGTTTACCCGAGGGTTTGAATCCTGTATTACATGATTACAGTCTGTGTCATCATTACTTGGAGCGCGTGGACACTGTCAGGGATTTAGGGATTCTTTTTGATGTTAAACTGACATTTAATGAACATGTCAACAGTTAATAAAGCACTTAAACTTCTTGGCTTTGTTAAACGTCATACCAAGCACTTTCAAAACATATGGGCTTTAAAATCACTTTACACTGCATTGGTGCAATCTCACTTGGAAAACAGTACAAGTGTTTGGTCGCCTCATTTTGAAGTCCATATTAACACTATAGAAAGGGTGCAAAGGAAGTTTGTTAAATATGTTGGTTTTAAAATAAATATAGGCTGGGATGAACTGAATTATTCAGAAATTGCAGATCTTCTTGCCCTCGGGTCTTTACATGAACGTCGCAAGTTTTTCGACCAGCTGCTTGTCATTAAACTTTTGAGAGGTGCAATGGAATGTCAGGACTTATTGTCCTTGATAAATATTAGGGTTCCTGGTAGGAGCTTGAGGGAGGTGAGGTATTTTGCTGTTGGTTTTCACAGAACCACATATGGGAAGCACAGCTCAATCGACAGGGCACTGAGATATGCTAATGAGATTGAGGTTGATGTGGCTCGGGTCAGGTCTCATTTGAAATTAGATATTGCATAAAGTAAATACTATTGACTACTTATACTATTTAACCTTAACTCATGTGCAATAATAAATATGGTGCTACCTTTTATTGACATGTTAAAGCTCTTTCATCACTATTTGTTCCTGTTTTTGATAATTATATTTTTATTCAAATTTTTATCTATACTCTGTTTATTATTGAGTTTTAATAACTGTCCACATGTTTAATTTTGAGTGAAATCCTTTACATCCATTGTTCATTTATTTTATTTTTAGTTGTGAGATTGCTAACTTGTACTTATCTATATATTAAATTTGTAATTGGGCTTGCCCGTTTATTTTTTTGGAAATAAATTATAATAAATAATCTATATTATATGTGAAGTACTGCCAGGCATATTTTGATAAACACCTCAAAAAATATACTTAATCATAATCATATTTATTAGGTGCTTCCATACAGTAGTACTTACACAATTCATAATTAAATGTGACAATAAAATCCTTAAATAATACACCTACAATACTGCACAAACAATACAAAGAACACCTATGTAGCAAAATAGGTCTCATATACACTTACAATACAACACACACACAATAGTGATTCAAAGAACACACATGTAGTAAAATGTCATTAAAAGTTAAAACATCAAAAATACAACAGTTAAAAAGGTAGGATATTAATGTGTCTTGTAAGCTTACCTTTTACATGAAGCTAGGGACAGTAAGAATCTCTCATTGAACCTCGGAACCACATTTTGATGAGCTTCAGTTCTGAACCTTTGATGAACATCCATACTCAAAGTGTATAGTTGTTTTAACGAATCAACAGACCTAAGTAAAAAATAAGTTAAGCAATCAAGCACTTAAATGCTCAGAATGTAATCATGGACCAATATTTTTCTTTTTAAAGGAAAAACATATTATTAACAATTAAACAAACCTCAATAACAAAACAACTAATCCACCGCCTTCGACTGTCTCAATAGTCCTTGCAAGCAAATTTGGGGTTAAAGCTTCGAAATCTTGCAAAACACACATTCCAAATGTATTCCCCAATATTTTGTGGGTTTCCGAATAGTAGCAGAACCGTATCTTTGAAGAGGACAAGAACAGTTCAAACGGATCGTCCTACAAAATTAACAAATAAAAATTAGCTATTTATGTAGAATTCTTACTGAAAATACACACCTCATTAATGCTTAGTTTCCCAGCTTTTATCTTATGTTGCAAATGCTTCATACGTTTCTTTTGATTACTACTGAAGCCCAGTTCTTTTTTATAGCACCACAGTACTGACGGCCTGGCTTTCACTTCGGCCTTTGAAAGCATGTGATGTAATATGACCACCTATAACGAGATTTATCAAGTAAGGCTCATTTAGCAAATTATAGCGAAATGTATGTAGTATAAAGTGCTAAAACAATTACCTGGTCTTTACTTTTGTCTCCCACAATGACAAATAGTGTTCTGTGGCCCAATTTAACACCGTTTTCAATTAAAACCCTGATTCTATTATCTATCTTCTTTCGGACCATCTCGTCAACTTTTTGGTACTTTTTACAGAAAATTAAATGAAAACCTAGTACCAAAGTACCGAACAAAACACAGGACGCCAACGAAATAAGAAATGAAACGTGAATGTCTGAGGTTAGGATAACGGACATGCCCACCATTCTTCTTTTTCACACATGACGCTTGGATATTTCTACAGCTCGTTGGGCAACTTGACCACGTCCTTGAAGGCCCTAGTAACATAACATGTTCCGTGTTCTGGCTCCGAATTTAGTTTTTATAACCACCTAAATTATAGAGTCGATATCTTGATTATGATTATAGACATCGCCTTGAGCAAACTATAGATTGGTTTAATATTGGGATATTTCATCTTATATTTCTTTGTTGGTATTTCCTGTCGTTCCTAATTCTATTTGTGAATATCTCGTATGAATTCAATGGCTGAAGAAGGTGAAGGTATTTTTAAATAGTCATATAGATTCTGACTGTACTAACATCGTTAGTAACGAATTAGTACATTTTCTCAACTCTGATATCCGATTGCACCGAAATATTTGACTCAAGATTAAGCTAATAGAACAGACTGAATTTAATTCGATATTAGGTTAATCGGTGTTATAAATCGCGATGTATTACGAAGGACTTATCTTTATCAATCGTAATGGCACGGCTGGAGTAGAGATGGAAATGTAATTCCTTTGTTTTTTCTTATAAAGACAATGGTAATTCTTACAATATCTCCTACGAATGGAAGGCCCGTGGACAGCGACTGACACTATTTTCCTTTTCAAAAATGAATAAATGTTATTATTATTTTTTTTTTGGTTTGTTTCTTGGCCTTTACACAAGGTATTTAGCCAGACCGTATGGTGGGAACCTCCAGTATAGCGGGCCTATGCCCCTGGTGACTCCCGATTTTACAACATTTAATTAACAAGTACAAAATGGTGGCTCAAGGCCGATCTTTGCAGGCACAGACATAAATGATCCCACAGAGACATCCGGTCCCTCCCGGCCTGGGTACCGGCGCGTGAATGAGTATTTCTTCTGGCTAAGACTCCCGATTCTTCCTCGGGGAAGGACCACGGTCACTGGACGATAGCCACGTGTTCACCTAAAATAGTAACAACAAGCCGCTACGGAACGCGTGCACACTCGACCGAAGACGGAGCGGAAGTCCAATAAATGTTATTGAAGTGAAACTTCGTCAAACTATTGAAGTGAAACTTCTTCAAACTTTTATTTTTTTTCTCTATTTTGGGTATGCCTTGAGTTAGTTTTGGTATCATGTTGCATGATCTTTTGTTATTTGAAGACTCCCTCAACTAATGATGTCATAAATATACTCAACCTAAAGAAGTAGAGTCCTAACAAGTTGATCATAATAATACACACTTAGATTAGGTAAGAGTAAGGATACCGCGCATGACATTAAGCCAATGTACTGAAATTGAAGCCTTTTCAGAGCGGCGGCCATTATTTATGTGGCAAACACATCTATTGTTGTGGGGCAGTGCTATTTTGCAGTTATTTTGGGAGTTTTTGAATAAAGAGAGATAAAAACTAAGATTCATAATGATAAATTGTTCGGCATATGGTTGCAAGACTCGAAGTGAGAAGGAGCCTGGAATTCCTTTCACAGGTAATTAATTATTGTCTGCTGACCTTGTAGTTTATTTGAATATTTCTTGTTTTAATAATAATGCATAATGTACACATTGTGTTACCTCTGAGTATATCATGGTAGGGATGTTTATTTAATTATCGAGAGTAATTTGATACCCGATCTTGCATATTTTCAGTCATCAAATAATCAATAAAGCCATAAATCCTCTTCAAGGAGAGTCATTCAACAGAGGCGTAGATAATATACTATTTCATACTCTACCTATAAAATGGCTATATTATTTTACGACTGAAAATTACTCTAACTTATTAATTATTATTTATTACTTATAATTTCAATTAATTTATTGAAGTTACCCAGTAATTTATGTGGAAGCTGGTAACAGGCTTTTTCCCATTTATCTGTCCTCTTCTTTCCTTGTCTAAGAATACACATGACATGATCTCTCCTATACTGACGCGCAATGTTGCCAAAAGTGGTGCCACTAAATTTAAAAAGCGCCTTTGGAAGATTATTCTGAACATTCAAGACGTTGCCCGTACCACAACACAGAGCTTCAGAGTTGCGCGCGCATCACATTGTTAACAAAAATGTCTAATATTACTCTTCACGCATGACCTCTGCTCGATTCGCTCGCTACGGGGGCGCAACCAACAGAAACTAACCAAACCAACCCAAGGCATGCCCCAAATGAAGAAGAGCTTTTTACACGTAATAGTAAAAACACAAAAAAACATGTCTTGCCACTGAAATCGAACCCGGGCCGCCGTATCGCAGACACAGCATCCAACCACTAAGCTACGAGACCAGTTGACAGCAATTTGCTAGACCCTAAATATATATTGTTTGTGAACAATGTAATGCGCAGCATTATAAGATCCTTTACACAAATAGTGCACTATATAAAAATCGGCCTTTCCCATTGGCCGATTCGCATGGCCCTCCGCTCGCTACGGGGGCTCAAGAAAAGGAAACTAACCAGGTGCTAACCCAATCTAACCCAAGACATACCCAAAATCAATAAAAAAAAGCTGTTTAGAAACATAATCTTAAAAAATAATAAAAAAAAGCAACGGGGTACGAAACCGCGTTTTCCGGGTGAGAGCCAACGATCTAAACCTCTACACCACCAAAGCTCTTGTCAGAAGTCGATTGCATCGCGCAGACATATCGTAATACGAGATGGATCGACCAATAGGAGAGGTCGATTTTTACATAGTGCCCTATTTGTGTAAAGGATCTTTAAATGCTAATGCGCACGCAATTTTGAAGCCCTCTGATGTGGTACAGGAAACGTTTACTTTCTGAACACCGTCCATTTACCAAACGTCAAAATTTTCGACATTGTTGACATTTGACGCTCGAATATTATGACAGAACAGATGGAAGCGAAGTTTTCGTTTGTAATCCAAAATCCAAGCAAGAGAAAGTACAATAATATTTCTGAATAGATAAGCAAATTGGCATACCTGAGAAGAGAAGAACATAATTTATATGTGTAATTGATAGAATATCAAATTTACAAAATGGACCGATTCAGGCAAATGGAAGATGAAATGAGCAGGTATGTACCTATTTGTTGGATGGATATTCAGTATTCTTGGAATAACACTACCTTGTTTATTGCAGGTTCGAGGCAGAAATCGCAGGTCAAGCCATTCTGAACGGCTTTGGTGTCGGACCAACGTTCATAGCAGGATTTGGAAATATACCACCTCCTCCCCAGCCACCAATGTTGATTCCTCATCAGGTGGGAAAAAAAATCTTTACGCCTCAACCAGTGATATCTGCAGCCCCGTCTGTGGTCTCAGCAAAGCCGACTATTTACCATGGTTCGTTTCTTTTGTCTATTTTTATTGTACTCGAGCCTAAGTTTACATGAAATCCGGACTTATTGCTATTTATGAATATTTCTTATAGCTCGTCCTCAAAAATCAGCACCACAAGTGACTGCCCAAGCCGCCCCTGTCGTCACAGCACAACCGCAAGTGGATTTTCTGACTCTGCAGAATGAAGTTGAGAAGAAGCTGAAGAAACTGAAAAATGAAAAAGTCAGTGCTGAGTTAGCAATTTCACAAGGTAATTTAATCATGGGTTCACATCCCTAACAGAAATTAACTTTCTGCAAATTTTCACAGGTAAAGCAAGCAGTGCCCTACAATCGTTTGGGCCTGACGACTATAAAAGAAAAGGTTCAAAAAACAGGAAATTAATAAGGACTGCTGGGGGGCAAACTTGGGAAGACTCTTCATTAGCAGATTGGTCAGATGATGATTTTAGGTGAGTAATTAGTCTAGCAGTAGTTTTCCTGCAATTTGTTTTTGCAAACAAGGCAAACTGGAGTTTTGCCTTGAACTCTACCAGGTAAATATGACATTTATTATATACTTTTCAGAATATTCTGTGGTGACCTTGGCAATGATGTTACAGATGAACTGTTAACACGAACATTCAACAAATTCCCCTCATTTCAGAGAGCCAAAGTAATAAGGGATAAAAGGACCAATAAAAGTAAAGGTTATGGGTTTGTCAGCTTTAAAGAGCCCGCCGATTTCACAAAAGCAATGAAGGAAATGAATGGTAAGTAACTCCCCTGAATAATTTGTCCTATTTCATTTATAAACTTGAAGTATCTTATTCTAGGTTGTTTGGGTTAGATACTTGATGAAATTTTTGATTTTTCAGGTCGATATGTGGGAAGCCGACCCATAAAACTAAGGAAAAGCACCTGGAGAAGTAGATCCATAGATATAGTAAAGAAGAAGGAGAAAGAGAAGGCAGCACTGATTAGCTTGTTGACTTCAGGAGGTGGCATATAGTTAGTTTAAAAGGCTACTAAGATAATCTCTATTTGGCTCTACTCTATTAAGCCTGTAAAGTGTAACTCTAGATAGCAGTGATGCTGGTTGGACTGGGAATTCCTGTATACTTCCACAGATGACAGAATCTGTCCATGAAATATTTAGACAATTTTACTTTGTCAAGTTCGAATTTAAGTCTTTTATGTAAAGTTATTTCTTGGAACAATGTAGCTATATAATTTAAATTTAGTGTAAATAAATCATTAGGTCTATTACGATGATTGCATTTTATTATTATTTATTTAAATGGTCCTTTAATGCCTTTTTATTTGTTTTAAGTGGTTAAAACTGTTACAACTTTTCTTTGGCAAATTGCGGAAGGTTACGCTATTGAGAATTAAAGACCTTTTGTTGATTTGGTTTGTGAATGTATCCACACAGTAAAGTGGTATTACCTAGAAATGCAACTCGTTAGCAGAGTTTGATGCTTTTGAGTTAAAGCCTTTATCCGACATTAGTAATCAAACAAAACTTTTTTTTTTTTTTCACCGGGGTGTAAAATTCATTTACGTACATCTGACACTCCAGCCAGATAGTGTGGGACTCAGCATTTTAACCGTTGTTTTGTTTTAGCCACTACCCACTAAACATCACCCCGTTGTTTCCCAGCCACGTATATCCGGCCCCGTCCTCTAGGACATCTTCTCAGATATACGCCGGTATGCTTGTTTATCTAGCTTTCTGTTAATTATAGACCATCATTTTGCTTCGTTTTCATGATGTCCGCCAGATATTCCGCGATTTCACACCAGTTTATTTTGGACTTCAGCATCAGACTAATGAGGTTTTCGACAGTAATAGCTTCTCCAAGCTTTGCTTCTATGTGTATCCTTTTCCGCTCCCACCTCTGACAGAGGAATATCGTATGATAGGCATCGTCTGCGTGGCTACAATAGATACACTTATCTTCTTCCCTTTTGCCGATCCTTTTAAGGTATACCGCAAAAGCTCCATGTCCGGTCAGGCACTGCGTTAGATAGAAATCGACTTCGCCCCATCTTCTATTAATCCAGCTATCAACGTTGTTGATGAGCCTTCTTGTCCATGCTCCATTAGTGGTGATGTGCCATTCTATTTGCCATTTCATTACAGTCCTGTGCCTTTCTGCAGGATCCAATCGGCCTAGGTCGAAAAGCCTCTTCCTCTCGTCTGCCAAGAGATGTAGCGGGACCATTCCAGCAATGACCAAAACAGCGTCCGTAGACGCTATATTGTAGGCCGAACAAACTCGAAGTGCCATTCCTCTTTGCGCTCTTCTCAATCTCTCCTTGTTCACTGCTATTTGGACTGAATCGCTCCAAACCGGTGCACCATACAAAACTATGCTCTCACATGCATATGCCAAAATACGTCTCTTGGAAGATGAAGGACCTCCGACATTCGGAAGGAGGGCACTCAAAGATTTTGCAGCCCTCTGTGCCTTTAAACAAACTTCCTTGATATGTTGTGTCATGGTGAGTCCCCGATCTACATGAAATCCGAGGTACTTCACAATTCTGGCTGGGACAACGTCCGTCCTGCAGAACCTAAAGCGGATATGTCCCACTTTCCATTTGTAGCTAAGAAGTATGGATTCCGTTTTCTCTACTGCTACCTCCAATCGTTTCTCATGCATCCACTGTTCCACCATCTGCAAAGTTTCATTTACATTTTGGATCATTTGCTTTTCCGTTTCGCAGGTTACAACTATCGCTAAATCATCTGCGTAGCAGAGCAATTCCACCCCATTTGGAACCGGTAAGTCCATTATGCGTTGTATAAGACATTCCACAGAGTTGGCCCCAGCACCGAACCCTGCGGAACACCCCCGAAGACTTTCCTCTCGTCATCCTTACCAAGGACTATAAGTCTCTCACTCAGGTAAGATTTTATAAGGTTAAGAAGATATGTGCTCAGACCATACTTCCGCAATTCCTCAACAATAATCGCCCATGAGGCACAATTAAAAGCGTTCTTTATATCCACCAAAATTAGCGCGTTGTGTCTTCCGGGTCTTCTCCTGACTATCTCTTTCATACGATTGAGTGCGTGAGTGGTAGATTTTCCCTTGACGAAACCGAATTGGTTACGATGGAAGCCATTGTGCTTTTCCTGCAATTTCTTCATCAGTCGGTTGTTTAATAATTTCTCGTAGACTTTCCCTATGACATCAATCAGGCATATCGGCCTAAATTTAGGTGGATCTTCCGGACGCTTTTTTGGTTTTTCTATAAAAACGAGTTTAGCTCTCTTCCATTCATCAGGAAATGACTGATTAACTAAAAACATGTTAAAAAAAGTGGTAAAATATTGCACATTGTCCATTATCACAGTTTTAATCACATTGGGTGGGATATTATCACAGCCAGGAGCTTTTTTTATTTTAATTTTACCACATGCTTCAGCAACCTCCACAGGCTTCAACAGCTCACAGTCGTTTATCACAGTGGAATCATACTCAGGTGGCGTGGTCTCGGTTTTTTGGTGAATGAACATGTTTTTAAATTGTTCTGAGTTTTCTTCTTTCGACATTTCAACTCTGGGGGGCATCTTTTTAAGCTGCGATCGCACGATTCGATATCCATCACCAAATATATCATTTTGTAGATCGTCGCAAAGTTTTCTCCAAGATTTTTCTTTCGCCCGCCTAATTTCTAACACGAATTGTGATTTCGCGTCTTTATATGTTTGTTTTAGTTCCTCCCGTGCGTCTGCGTCTCTCGTTACTCTTTCATTCGTCTCTTATGTTTTACATCCATTATCCTTGTTTGAATGTTTTCATTCCACCAATAAGGCATTTGGTAATTTTCGTCGCAACGGACAACAGGTGTGCTCTCATGATAAGCTCTTCGGATAATATTTGCCATTTTGACAGCCTTTTGTGGTGTTGGCCTGCCGCTAGTTAGGCTCTTGAAAGATTCCATAAGTTTCTTCACGTTCGTTTCGCCATATTTACGTTTTCCCTTTTTCTTCTCCATTATTCTGGCAGTAATCTCTGTGATGATAAATTTGTGTTCTGTGACATCCGGATCCTCTAGAACACGCCACCGAGGTAGCCTCTCCATCACTTTCTCACACGCGATGCTAACATCTATGTATGAAACCCCTGTTGTCCTTACTAGCGTCGGAGTGAGACCGTCATTTAATACACTAAAATTTTGAGCACTGCACCATTCATGCAGTTCAATGCCACGCCTGTCTGTTACACTACCACCCCATGTCTCGTGCTTGGCATTAAAATCTCCTGTTATCAGCAGTTGGCAGGTAGGATACTTTATTTTGAATTCCGAAACCATTTTATGTAATTCTTGCAGACGCTCTTGGTATACATTCATGCAACAATTAGGGCTTATATACACGGACAAAATTATTATATTTCTAAGACGAATTCCAACATAGCATTCTCCTGAATAAAAACTTAACACAGACACAGACGAGTTTACGTTCACTATCGCCACATCTTTGTTGTGGTTTGTATAGTAATTCCGATTTCCAGTTGTGCATTTATTCCAATTTGGTTCACTTATACATATAACGTCGCATTTTTCCTGCGCTGCCACAGAAGAGGCGACATCATGTACGGGCACACTCCTATTTGTGTTAATTTGGAGGATACGGATCATTTTTGGAAGGGAGCTGCGTTCTCCTATTTATTGCTTGTTTTTGTTTTTTTTGTTTTTGTTTCTGTCTGTGTGTGTTACTGTTCTTTTAACCTTTGCTGCTGCCTTGCCTGTGACAGGGATCTACGAAAATCCCTACAACGTCCACTCCCAGCCCTGTGCCCCATCTGTTTGCAAATGGGACAGCTTTCCTCATTCTGACATTCTTTTGCCATGTGACCTACATTCCCGCATTTATAGCATCTGTTCGCTCTGTCAGGTCCGTCACATTCATTTTCCTTATGGTCATAGCTCCAACACTTACGGCACCTTGTCATTTTTATCCTAAGCTCCAAACGGCATCGCACTAGTCCTATTTTAATCGTTTTGTCCCTTATTAGGTCTTCTGCATCTTCTCTATTTGTTGTAAGCGCAATTGTCTGTGTATTATTCGCTGTTGATCTAAGCTCACTCAGATTGTAGTTCTTGTCCTTAAAGTTCTTGGCGCGTTCGATCAGCGCCTCAATTACTTCCTCCCTTCTTGTTAGAGCATCAATTCCCCTAATATTAATGGTCTCCATGTTTGTGTTTCCTCCTAGTTTTATAATTTTATTGCCTTTATTTTTATTCTTCTCCTGCATGATTTTCTGGATTCTGTCTACGACTCCTTGATCTTTGTCTGTTGTTATCAAAAGCTTCCCCTTCTTGGTACTCCTGATTGACTGGATTCCTTCACTAGCTCCGTTTTCTGCAAGAATTGTTTTGACAGATTTTAGGGTCTCATTATATGTTTTCCCCTCTTCCTCTACCACCAAAGCATAGGTTTTCCTTTCCCTATTCTTAAAGACTTTTCCGTCTAAGTCGCTTTTTTTGCTGATGCTTGACACGTAAATTATGGCTGATGTTGCAGTCGAGTGAAAGACGCTCTCTACCATTTTCCTCAGTCTTTCCGTTCCTATCCTTTCCATTTGGTGGAGAGCTACCCATTCGTCCTCTTTGGTCTCCTCTTTAAGACATTTTAACATGTTGAATAAGTCCTATTCCATTCCATCATATGTTATTTTGACAATTTTCTTTTTTGAACATTTATCAGGGTCACTAGTCTTTATCTTGTTCTCCTGTACCAGGACTCCAAAATCGTCATTTATTTCTTCCAGTTCCGGATATCTTTCTTTGTACATTCTTTGCATTCCTTTTTCCATGTTTCGGTCATTCACTTCAACCAATACGACTTTAGTGGTGCTATCCTTTGTTAATAATGGATTTCCCACTTTTACTTCTGTATTCGTGTAGACAGAATCGTCCCACTTCCTATCCAGTTGGTCACAGCATTTCTCGTAGCTGTCTACTTGTTCGACTCTTGTTAGTATTCCTTCCTCCATTGTCTGTGCCTCTCTGTTTGTCTGGATCACCTTACCTGTCTGGGTGTCGGCGTCAATTGTTATCTTAGGTACCTTTTCGTACCTATGCGCCTCTAGCCACGATTGCACCGACACTCTATTAATTACTTCCGTCTGTTTTTTCAGTTTAATATAAAGCTCCTTTATCTCTCGTTTTGTATTTTGCTCTATCCGTTTTTCAATCTCTCGTCCGATTTTGGTGATGTCCAGCGCTTCTTTCAAAACAAATGCCTCCAGGCTTTCTGTATACTTATAAGGATCGACATCTTCGTTCTTCTCTGATGACGTGTCCATAATTTTCCTCTTCTTGTTACCGTCGTTGCTAGCTGAGATTGACCTTTGCATCCTACTTAGCAGATTCAGTCTGCAGTGCGGTTGTACCTTTGCCGGATCTGGTGTTTTTTTCCGCGTCCTTATCCAGACTTACAAGTCCAGTCTCCTTTGATCGTTTCGCATTTTCGTCCCACGTCAGGTCCAAAGTCATAATCTGATCTCTTCCTTTGTCCGGTTTCAGCAGAGTTATCGGTTGGTTGGCCCGAGACGGGATTCTGTGCTTTTTGCACTACCCGCCTTGGGTACTTTATGTTTTCCTTCCGACATATCAACTTTTTTGGTTTGCCTTTATACCTTCGGCCAGGTTTGTTTTGCAGCCGCCCACTCTGGGTCAGACGCTGACCTAGTAGCCGCCCGCTCCGGGTCAGACGCTACTAGGATTCCTCGCTGGTTTTTGGTCCGCCCCGGGTATTTCAATATTTCCCCGGTACCCACCATATCTGATGGGCGTTCCCCTATCCGCCACCAGGGGAGGCGCCCGGTATGGGACCAGCAACCCACTCGGGAATCAAACCAAACTAGGATCGAGGGTTTTGCTTTGTATACCTCATTCATTACATGCTTTTGCTGTATCTAAAATGCTTCTCAAACAGGCAAATATTGAGCATTTAAAATCGCACATTTAAAAAAATAGTAGGTACCGTACCACCAGCCGACATTGTCATTTCCGTCATTATCGTTGACGTTCATAAATTCGCGTTTGAAACGGTATAGTATTTCAATTGAATTTTAGCCTGCTAAAATGACTGACCGGCAGAAAATCTTTGAGGAGCTTGCAGAGATGCATATGCAGCATTCTATTTCTAGAACGAAATTACGCTCAAAAACAAGTATGGTTGACTTTGAGGAAAATTTCATCAGAAGGGAGAAACGCAGAAAGATGGAGACTAAAGTAGAAATAAATAAAATGAGGGCCGAGCTGCCGGAATATACCCTTAATGACATTCGAATGTATGTATTTTACCTTTTTGATAACTCGTGTTATTTTTTTATAGGTATATGACAGGGATGGCTAAAGGTCCATCAAAAAATATTTTGTTTAGTTTCGTACAGACTATACAGTCAATTTGGCTAAACATTTTGCCCCCCTTTAAATAGATATGTTCTTTCTCAATATTCAATTAAAGGTGGATTTTCTTAGTTTTTTTTACAGATCCACTATTGTGCGAGATGTTTAAATATTTGGCTAATTAAAGGTCCACCAGTGGTATTAACCATACGGACAGGTGAACCTCTTAACTAAAGATATAGGGCTTTTTTAATACATACATATATATTATATCTACGTTAACGATATTTTAGTATAGAGCAGTGAGTTTTATAAATAACTCTCAAAATCAGTCAGTAAGTACGGATTATTTGAAAATTATTTACTTACTCTTCAAAGCGATTTTGGCTGTAAGGTGCGCACAGATATTTATCTGAGTTATGATCCATTTTTTGCATAAGATCATAACTAAAACCGTTGATTGAAGAGCGAAAAACATATTATTTTCTATTTGGTCAAATAAAGTAAATAAATAGAAATAAATATTTTCAAAATTATCTGTCATCTCAGTCATCTGTCAATATTTCTACTTGTCGTGACTCGTGACTAATACTTTGACGGACGGATTTTTAGTATTATTTTATTATCACTATCATTATCAATAATTTAAATTTAGATATTACGTCGTAGCGTACTGTTTACATTTCTATACCCTCAAGAGAGAAACATGGACCACTGAATTCAAACTTTCAACAATTTTGATAGCCACTTACCACGCATTTTAGGTTTAAACTACCATATCACGAAGCTCTTGTTCTGCAACTAGAAGAAACCGGATACGTTAACACGGAAGCTTACATCAAACAATTATTCGAGCTGAACGATAAAATGCGAAAGGAAGCGGGGCCCCAACACTTTATATGGAATCGACCGATGCTCATGCATAGCGATAAGGAACTTAAAAAATTGAGCGAAGCTCTAATGAAAGCTGAAGATGAATACAATAAAGGTAGAAACGTCATTTCATTAGCATTAGTACGTGTTGCGTTTGGTGTACAGACAACTTCAATTTAGTTATTCAGGAAATATCAAATGCTGGAACCAAAGAATATATTTAAATAATTATAACGTTTTCTATCGTATAAGAAAATATTAGTTTTGTTATATTATCAACTTATAAATGCGTGTTCTCATCCAGTCCCGTCCCGTCCCAACGTATATGACCTTAAACCAGATTGACAGGAGTGATCAACTAGCTTCTAGGGTTCCTACTAAATTTTCGATGCGAAACCGTGCATGCGTAATATGCCCGAATGTATCGGAATTATCTATGTCTTTGCGTTCTAGCATAACTCCTTCACCGCTTCGGTGGTGTAGTAGGTAAGGTTCTGCCTGTCATTTCTACGCTGCGGGTTCGATGCCTGTCGGTCGCAACAGATGTTTTGTTTAAAGCGAATAATTCTAGCCCTCTCTCGAAGCCCAATGAATACGCTGTTGCCAAACTTATTCTTTCGTGCCACGATTTCGTGGTGAAATCAGTTTGTCGCAAGATCCCTCGTGGTCGAGGGGCACGGTCAATATCTAGTATATTGACCGTGGTCGAGTGGTCTAGATGGTTGGGTCTCAATTCGGCGGTTCAAATCACATTGCTTTATTTTATGTTTTTTTTCTTGACATTGGGTTAGTTTTAATTAGAACCTGGTTAGTTCCATTGATTTGTATAGGAGTGGATAAGCAATAAATAGACCAAACATGGCAAATTTACGACCGCGAAATGTAAACAAAGATATTTCAATTTGGACTTGCGCATTAGAAAATTAGTAGGAGCTAGCTGTTGCACCGTGAAGGTAAATAGGCAGACCCGGACTTCGAAAGTGATTATTTCACCAAATATTCGGTAGAGGAGTCTTGCCGATTGTGAAATGGGCCCCAGTTAGCATAGTGAAACAAAAAATAACGTATAAATAAGCAATACTTATAATAATTAGACTTACTTGAAATAGGAAATCCCGGGTATTTTGCCTCTACTACTACAAATCACAAACCATACACTTTCCGGATTCTATTTTGGTAGCATCGCCCATTGTCTATGTGCGTATTGTTCAATTTAAACGAAAATCAAAATAGGGTACGCATAAACCACAAACGTGAACCACTAAACTAAAACTAATTAAGCAACTACAGACACTAGGTCCAAAGAAAGCGGCGTCTGTTTTATTTACGTTTTATTAAGGTTATTTTTGGTTTTTATTAATTTACTTTTTTTAATTTTCGGTTAGCCTTGGGTTAGTTTTGGTTAGTTCTAGTAAATTGCGCCCCCGTAGCGAGCTGAGGGCCATGCAAAGCCATAATAATGCCTACTATTCTTGTTTCGCCATTGGGCATGCACGGTAGCACGGTATCCCATTCATAGATAAGGGTTATCCCATTGAAAATTTAGTAGGAACGCTAGTCTCTTGTGACATATCAGACCTCGCCCAAGAGAGGATAAATCACACCACTTATTCTACTTATTGAGTTAAACTTTTCTTTGAAAAATAAAAAAATTCATTTCTTTTACTGAATTATAGTATAATACGCTTATCGTATATACTTCACAAGGACATAATACCGTACAAAGCCTACATAATTAATATAATATATTTAGCAGGACTGCTTAGATCTCAGATACGCACTCATACCACCACTGGACTACTAGGGCTGCTCCAGGCGATTTGCTGAAGCGTAAATACCATGATACGTTATTGTATCATGCGTAAATACATGGGTAATGGGTAATTCTCACTTAAAGCTAGATCTAGCACGGCAACTAATCAGCCCAATGTATTTCACTTCACGCATGATCCTTCGATCGTTACTGGGGCTCAAGGAATAGGAATTAACGAAAACTAACCCTCGCATTTTAAGATCCTTCACAGGCATAGCTAACTATATCAAAATCGGCGTCTCCTATTGGTCGATCCGCATGACCCTCCGCTCGCTTCGCTTGCTACGGGGGCTCAAGAAAAGGAAACTAACCAGGTGCTAACCCAAGACATACCCAAAATCAAGAAAAAAAGCTGTTTAGAAACATAATCTTTAGAAAATAATAAAAAATGCAACGGGGTTCGAACCCGTGTTTTCCAGGTGAGACCCAACGATCTAAACCTCTACACCACGAGAGCTCTTGCGAGAAATTGATTGCATCACGAAGACATATTGTAATATGAGTTGGATCGGCCAATAGGAGAGGCCGATTTTGATATAGTCTGCTACGCCTGTAAAGGATCTTTAAATGCCTAACCCTCAATGATTCGCATTATAAGATCCTTTACACAAATAGTGCACTATATAAAAATCGGCCTTTCCCATTGGTAGATCCGCATGGCCCTCCGCTCGCTACGGGGGCTCAAGAAAAGGAAATTAACCAGGTGCTAACCCAATCTAACCCAAGACATACCCAAAATCAAGAAAAAAAGCTGTTTAGAAACATAATCTTAAAAAATATATAAAAAAAGCAACGGGGTTCGAACCCGCGTTTTCCAGGTGACACCCAACGATCTGAACCTCTACACCACTAGAGCTCTCGATAGAAATCGATTGCATCACGCAGACATATCGTAATACGAGATGGATCGACCAATAGGAGAGGTCGATTTTTACATAGTGCACTGTTTGTGTAAAGGCTCTTTAAATGCCAATGATTCTTGGGTAATTCTATAATTAGGGTCTCGCCGCTATAGGGAGCCTCATCCCGAACTCCTCTCGACAATGTTGTTTACACATTCTTTCACTTCACGCGTTTCGAGAAAAGCAGAAAGCAGGAATGTGAGAGGTTGGCTCAGGTGGTGAAGCTCTCGTCTATAAAGCGCAAAGTGATTGGTTCGACGCCCGGTCCTTGCAAGTTTTTTTTATTGGATAGTTTCTTGGCATGTCTTTGGTTAGTGTTTGTCGATTGCGCCCCGCAGCTAGCGGAGGGCATTGTATGAAGTGAAAATGTAAACATTAAACAACGCATGTAGCGCCATAAACTGTGCCGTTCGGCAGAAGTTGGGTCCGGCTCCCCACAGCGGCGAGACGCTAGTAATTCTATACGTTTGACCAACGTTTCCAAGAATTGGCAACGATGCGCTCCTTTCCGGCTGATTTATATATTTTAGTAGAGTGCTACTTATAACTTATCTTGACTTCTGTGGGCACCTCGGGGTTACAAGCTGAAATTTTCACAGAATGAA
>JAEQML010059974.1:0-27873 GCA_016904865.1 Pissodes strobi | reverse complement strand
GCACACGACGCGCGTTTCGCTAACCATGTTAGCATCATCAGCAGATGGTTAGAACTAGTGCGAACATGGTTAGCGAAACGCGCGTGCAGTGCAAAAATTATGTTTCGATATTATGGATAAAACTCGGTTTTAGTAAATCCTATAGCACTTATATGGGCGCAAGTGAAAGGATTTGTAGCAAGACAAAACACAACATTTAAAATGAAACTTGTTAAGCTACTGTTTGATCAAGCCGTTAAGCAAGTGACACCAGAGAACTGGCGAGAAGCAGTCCAGCATTTGATTAAACAAGAGGTGATGACAGTTCCTCATATGACGCAGCATATGACCTATTATAATTACATTGTTGTATAATAATTATTATTTTATCTATGTATATTATTGCACATGCACATATTACATATAATTTTTATTTTGTTAAAATGAAATTTCGTTAAATTTAAATTCTTTCTACAAGTATCCAACCTGCACGCCTTTGGCGTACCATTTTCAGTGTTTATGAATGGATAACAATAATAGGCAAAAGGCATAAATTGGCCCAAAACCGGGTGGTACTACCTGCACTTGATGAAAATAAAGCATTTTGCAATGAAATCAATGCCAAACTATGGAAGTGGCATAAATTATTGGTGGGTCACCCTGTAGTCCTTTTTCATACCTAAGGAGGTGTTATTACTCTATACATTTCTGAAACAGACTTTAGGCATGCATATTAGCCATGTTTATATGTTAACATCCCCTCATCTGCTCGATCAGCTGTTGGGTTAATGACAGCACAAGCGGCCAAATCATACTGTTTTCCACGTTTTTATCTTACTGCTGTTTCCCGACGACGTTTAAGTACAAATACTACATTTATCAAATAGTTAGCATGGATCGTCGTTGGATAAGATGTACGATACAGTCTATTTCAGTACCATTTCTTGGTTTCTTAACTTATTGTGAGCATGTCTTGGGACTAGTTTTTGTTGGCATTGTTCCTTTAGTGAGGGAAATGCAATGCACATAGTGTCTTAATGTTTGAAGATATGACATGTGCCAATTGAGAGGATGTACAATACTTAAGTGGAATATGAGTGTGATCCTATAATGTGGCCTTGTGGTGTTGACAAAACAATTTGAACTGACAATAGCTTGGCCACAGGTTATACCGTACCGAATTACGGTATAAACTGTGGCTTGGTTGATATGCACGGCCCAAATCTGCTTTTCAACCCCTTGTCCTGGATTGAAACATTATTATGGCTTAACAATTTAACACTTCCCGTTATCTCACATTAACTGAGATATAAAGCATTTTTTTCTACAGCCGCGCGCAAAATAATTAATTACTAAATTGAAATGAAATCGCAAAATAGAGGAATGCCGCGGATCCTTATTTTGCGCTCTAGCGCGAACATGGAAAAGAAAATTTTCACTTTTTCCGTCGAGTGTGCTATGAATGGTCATGGAAACCGAAGATAAATAAATGACAGTCGTGCGTTTGTTACAGTTTGTTGCTGGCACTCCTGTTCTAAATATGCCCGGATATAATATGTCAAAACTGACAGTCATTTGCAAATTTCAGAATAAGTATAGAGAATGTGCATTTAATTTTAAAAAATGGGGCTGTAGAAAAAGTTCTGTGTGTTTTTCGAGCGCAAAGTAAGATTGCCGTTTTCGAAAGTTTACTGCGCTCCGTTACGCGTCGCGCAGTAACATTCTTTCTCAAGCGGCAATCCGTTACTTTGCGCTCTAAATACACAAATAACTATTGCCCTCGTTTAGGTCACCCTGTCTGTATACCGTTACCTACACAACAGATACCTCAAAAGGCTTTTTGTTTTAACTTAATTTGGTTTAATTTTTTTTTGTTATGTCTGAGAAATTAAATTGATGAATTAATTAATTTTTATTTACTTATTTATTTATTCATGGACAAATCCATTTTTCCAAGTTTCCTAAGAATAGCTAACTCTGAAAAAAGAACACTGTCTCATAATCCTTACAACCTTTGCCTTAAAACATGTCAAACCAGTACTAAAAAAATCAATGTCGTTAAACACGTGCTATTTCCAGTATAACAAAACCTTGTGGTTGATGATGAAATCCCATAGTTTGTACGATGGAAAGGTACATGAAATATGGTATTACTGCATGCTTCTCTTGCTGGAACGAATGTTTCGGTTTTTTTAATAGCTCTGGACAATTAAATTTAGAGTTTACAATTTTAAACTGAGAATCTTCATTGTCTTAGTCACAATGTATTCTACTATTCTACATGACCGTTAAAAGTTACTTCCTTATCAGATAATACACCAAGGTTCTTAATAACTTCTACCATCTCCAATCCAACATCCTTAATTCTATACTCATATGATACAATATACAATTGACTTCTTCCGATAAAATTGCATAATTTTGCACTTATCGGTGTTAAAAGTCATACCATTCAAATGGCACCAACAAGACAAACGATCAGTATCTTCTTGAATTAACAGACAATCATTAATAGACTCAACCCTCTTAAATATTTTCATGTCATCAGCAAATAAAAGCACATTACAACTCTGAACATAATCACATTAATATAAATATTAAACAGTAATGGAGCTAAAATAGTACCCTGAGGAACTCACGAGTCAACCTTAAATTCTTTAGAGAATTGGTTTTTTATTTTTACCATCTGCTTACGTCCCGTCAAGTAGTGCCCAAACCACTTTAAAAGATTTCCAAAAATGCCTATCTCTCCCAATTTTCTTATAAGAACATCATGATTGACTCTATCAAACGTTTTGGTGAAATCCATGTAAATGGCATCCACTTGACACTTCGCCTCCAAAGCACTTTTCAGAAAGTTTTCATATAATAATAGATTTGATACAGTAGATCTTCCGTGTATGAAATCATGTTTTTTTAAAGGATATTACATTCTCTATAAGTGGCGTTAACTTAGAGGTTATAATTACTTCAAATACTTTCGCTATTAGTGAAATTTTGCAAACTCCTCTATAGTTTGTAATAAGCGTTTTTTCCCCGTTTTTATAAATTGGAGTTACAAAAGATATTTTCCACCTATCAGGAAAAACACCCTTTTCATACGAATGCTGAGTGAGGTCAATGACAGTATTTTCGTTGAGCCATTTAAAGAAATTTTTAGAGTCCTAAAATTTCCAGTCAAGTCATAGATTACTTACAAGTTCAAGTAGTTCCAAGTCCATAAATTATGTTGTACTTATTTCAGATTACGTGTATTTCGAGACGTCATCGACATCGCCCTACCAAATCCGGCGGATTGAGGAGCTGAACAAGACACCGTCCGGAAATGTAGAGGCCAAGGTGATGTGCTTTTATAGGCGCAGGGACCTGCCACCCCAGCTTATCCAACTAGCAGACAAACACCAATGTAAGTAACACTGTTTAATCCTAGAAGTTTCTAGTGTTTATATGTAGAGTAATCATTCATAGTCCTCTTAAACAATTCCTCCATGATTAACAAGTTGCATTCTCAAGTTTCTATTATATAAATATACCTCGCTGTAATATGTCTGTGGGCATGTGCACCAAAGGACTAGTGTTTTCCTGGAAAATGATAGTATATTATGAATTAGCATTTGCTTTACATGTTTTTGTGTACCCCTTATTAATTAAACTCTTTAAATATAAACAGTGCGGCATTTTAAAAACTTATGTTTATTTTTGTGGTTGGCATTTCTGAATTTGCGGTAAAATTGACGAATAACAGAATATGTTCAATTTACGTGAATAAATTCGCGAAGAACTTCACACTTCAGGCAAGATATCTATCACGTGAATTTTTTGTTTTGCATTTGTCGCTTTTCTTGAATTAATTCACGAATAAATTGTAAAACTATTGGTGACAAAGCTGGTATATTCATATTATTCGATAAATAAGCCATATACAGAGCGATCCATTAAAAATACATTTGAAATTTTTTGACAGTTTTGGCGATGCTCATTTATTTGTTCTGATAGTAAATCATGAAAAACCCTACAGATTTTGTATTTACAGTTTTCCAATACTTATTGAAATAATCAATCACTGTAGGTAGGGGTCTAAATATACGCGAAACCTCTGTACGATACGGTTAATTTTAAGTTTCTTAAGGTATGGAGGGAACATATTCTTGAAGAAATTACAAAGTGACGAAAAAATATTTTTCTAAGTAAGTTTAACGATTAATTGGAAGTTATTTGCATAATAATAATTAACGTTTATAAAAACGCAGTCAATGGGACCAAATCATCTACTGCACGGTGGCGTTCTAACCACTAATAGATTCGAATTATTTCATGGTTCATTAATTTTTGTTTTGAACGGATCCGTTTTTTTACGTGTGTGATCGCGGATAACAATGGGATGGCGGCCACTTTTTGCGTGTATAATTATAAATGTACAGTCCGACCAAAAGAACAAGCATCTCGCAGTTGTCATAGCGACGCGGCGGCCTGGACGTGTACAGGTTCGCCATGATTTCGCGAAACATGCACGGGCACTTCTTTCGCTTGCGGCAAATGTTACATACGATTTAATGTAATTTATATTTAATTGATAATTATAATTGACAATTATAGATTTATTTGAAACTTAATGCTAGCACAGTGCGTTTATTTGTCTAAATAGAATTATTCCATAGAACATTGGACCACGTTGGAATATCTTTGAATTATTCAATGTCTAGGTATTCAGAAAAAATATGTATGTACAAATATCAGAGATAACTACTTGTGTTTATTTAAAGTGCGACACTGTATTCAAATAGCAGTTTCGTTTTATATATAAAGCATTCAGGTGACGTTAAAAAAATTGTGTACGCATATTATAAGTTGTAAATTACGTCAAAACCGGCATCAGTTAACTTAATTTTACACTCGATAACTAACTTATTAGTTTCTTTATACTATGTTATTAAGTATATCGACTATCGATGAACACTAAATTAATCCTTTTGTTTTGTTTGGATGCAAGTATTGCTCATTTTCATAATAAATGCGTGACGCAAACGAAGTTCCAACGTTGGAGGATAAACAGTGACGGTATATCACTGCTATTTTTGTGAAACTGGAGATTGCAAAATCACAGTTTGTGAAATCGCCTCATACCACTGAATCTGGGATTGCCAAGTTTGAAATTGAATTTCCAGGACATTTTTGTTGAAAAAATGCAGGATAGTGATAGAAAACTGGACTTTTGTATTATCTGTAACAATACCAACAATATTTTAAATATGCCCAATCAAAATTGTTGTAGATGTTTTGCTAATGAATGATCTTGGGGTAGATCTATTGTGTCTCCCTTCCTTGGTATTTCCGTGATGTGATTCTCAATCAGAGTACCTAATCCAGCTTCAGTGCTTTGATAAAAGCAAGTAGTCTGCAAGTTCTATGGATGAAAGTTCCTCCTGTTCGACGATTTTTATTCTCTCCAGGTGCCTTTTCAACCGGCGCGGCATCGGCAGTGTCTCGTAAGAAAGCCGGTGAGGATTGTTCTTACTCAGTGTTATAATAGGCCAGTCAATATCGACATAAAAAAAGTCAAACATCGCAAACGCGCATGAATGTACGATTTTTTTATATATTGTTAGGACTCGTGAGAGTAATTTATACCCAAGTTTGCAACCCTGAAAACCCTGTGCTACTCCCGTGGTGCTCAAAAAACATCAACATTTTGGCAAAAAACTAACCTAGGGAAGCGTTTTTCGGTTATCTTTGTTCTATAATATATTTTTGTACGGGAAATTAGCTACAATACGAGCCCAACTTGAGCTCTTTACGTCCATTAGTTGGGGAAATACAGCCAGTCAAAAATTGACAAGTTTTCCAAAAAAGTGAAATTTTATCGTTAGGGTCATATTCCAAGACATGTACCGGCAAAATTTAGTGATCCTGAAGAGGATAGGATTTGTAAAGAATTGGATCAGCTTCAGTTTGGTTCTAAAGTGATGCTTCTGGACGCCATAGTTTCCTCAAAAACGAAAAAATACTGAAACATCGTAGTTTTTGACCAGTCAATATCGACACAAAAAAGCGGAACATTGCAAACGCGCATGCATCCACGATTTTTTAATATGTTGTTAGGAACGTGTGCTACTCCCGTGGTGCCCAATGCGGGGCGTGCGCGCGGGGATGCTGCATTCCATCACTCGATCGTCGAGTTCGCTTTCTACCTATTACACCGCAGTCGCTTTGTTGAAATCATTAAGTACGAACCTCAATAAAATAAAAGCTTATAATTTACACTGCCACTTTACTCAAGAACTGGGAGCGGAAGGAGTGAAACAAATTGTTGGTAACACCTTTGGTAAAGTGACTTTCAAACGAAATGATAAAGTAAAGACCTTGGCATCAGTCACCACTTCTATGAAAGTATTTAACAGAAGAGTTGATGTTGATCCTCTGCCCATATTCTGCGGGGTCTGCGTGACAAAACAATCAGATGAACAACTGAAGCAGCATTTTGAGTATGAGCTGGCACCTTATCCGTTGTCCTTGTTCACTGAAGAAGGAATGCGTAAGGGGACGAAATCTTCTTTCTATTCAGCGTTTACGCCGCTTCCTGAAAATATAATTCCAGCAGACAGAGCATTTACAGTGGTCGATGATGGTTACCTGTGGCATAAGGTGATCTGGCATCGAAATGATTCAGTTAGAGCCATTGTGGCAGGATACGCCAGCTACGTTATCAATCACTTAGGTAAAAAAGTACCTGTGGTAATGGATACCCAAAAGATGCAGCTATGAGGAGTACTAACTCAGCTGAACGCCTGCGACGCTCTGCTTCTCTATCCTGCAGTGACATTTTATTTGATGAATCAACACCCATCAAAGTGCCTCAGGCAAAACTACTCTCAAGCGAATCCAACAAACGCCGCCTGATCACCATGATACATACAGAATTCGAGAGGCAGGGGGTATCGAGGTACATCAGTCTGAAGAAGATGCTGATGTTGATATAGTGAGGACTGCCCTTTGCAAGAGCTCATCGTTCGAGCAAGTTTTTATAATTGGGGAAGATATCGACCGACTGGTCCTCCTAAATGACTTAAACTCTGGACAGACAAACTTGTACTTTCGGAAAGGCGGCAGAGGTGGGTCAGAATGCACTCAATATCCCGCAAATTCCTTCACATGTGGAGAAATGCCCCATCCAAGGAGGATAGTTTTGTTCCTGTATGCCATCAGTGGGTGTGACACCACCTCTACCCTCTTTTGGCAAGGCAAGATAAAGTGGTGCAACGTCCTGAAAAAAAAAACCCCACTGTATAAAGCTCACCAATATTTTTTTAAATCCAAACTTCAACCAAAAAGAACTAGGAAATGCTGGCGAAAAGATCTTCATGAACCTCTACAGAGCAGATGAGGGAACGCTGAACTCCCTGCGATACACTGCATTTGTAAAATCGGCAGCAACGGCCAAAGTCAGCCTTGCCCGTCTCCCTCCCACATCAGAGGCTGCAAAATATCATTGTTGGAGGACCTATGACCAGGTGCAAAAATGGTTGGGGATAGACAAAAACCCGTGTGACTGGGGATGCTGGGCGAGCAAGGTCTCATGCCTGTCAGAATGTGCGCAGAGCCCGCTCCTCAGACCTTGCTTAAAATGGTGGCTTGTAGATGCAAAAAAGCGTGGCTAGGATCGTGCACTTGCAGAAAGGCAGGGCTCAAGTGTTTGATGATATGCTCTTTTTGCCAAGGGCGAAGTTGTAGTAACGTCACATCTATCGTCCGGAACGAGGATGGCGACGAAGAAGTGGATGACCCAATAATATATGACGACCCGCCTCCAGAAAGCGTCGTCCCTTCTTCGCCTCCTTTTTCCACCGATCCAGACTGGATGGGACCCAGTCCTTCCAAAAGGACGAAATTCTAAACTCCTACGAAGTTTGTGCTTGACTGTCCTAGTTTACATTACAGTTTACGTTGTTTATTTTTTTTACGTTAATTTCATTTTTACGTTCATTGGTTCACTGTATGTTCATATGGAGCTATTTATTATATACAAAGCGTTAATTTCACATGTTTCTACGTTTTTTTTTAAAGAAATATGTACCAAAATTATTCATTACATTGTCTTCATTATTTTCCTAAACTTGGATGTTTCACTATTTTCTCGTTTTTTGAGGAAACTATGGCGTCCAGAAGCATCACTTTAGAACCAAATGGAAACTGATCCAATTCTTTACAAATCCTTTCCTCATGACCTCTCTTCAGGATCATTACTTTTGCCGGTACATGTCTTGGAATATGGCCCTACCGATAAATTTTCACTTTTTTTGAAAACTTGTCCATTTTTGACTGGCTGTATCTCCCCAGCCAATGGACGTAAAGAGCTCAAGTTGGGCTCATATTGTAGCTAGTTTCCCGTAAAAAGGTATATTATAGAACAAAGATAATCGAAAAAAGCTTCCTCAGGTTATCTTTCTTGAAAAAAGTAAAAAAAGTGCCAAAATTTTGACGTTTTTTGAGCACCACGGGAATAGCACAGGGTTTTCAGGGTTGCAAAGTTGGGTATAAATTACTCTCAAGAGTCCTAACAATATATAAAAAAATCGTAGATACATGCGCGTTTGCGACTTTCGATGTTTATATTGACTGGCCTATAAGGTATATTGATATCCTGAGTGAGGAGGCCATAGAAACATCTTTGATGTTTTGCTAATAGTAATATTTAATTACCGAAAAATGTAAGCAAAAATATAGCTCTCATTTATAATAAAAACAGTGTAATAAGTCATACAAATTATATAAATAAAGAGAATAATTTTTTTGAAAAAGTATACATATATTTCTGATTATTTCATGGGCTGCAATGCGCTTAGAAGTTACTAACATTCTTATGAGTTTGGCGAAATTTGATTGATTATTCGATGACAAATTTGAAAATGTATAGAAATTATATTTTTATTAGTTAACTTGGAATATTTATAAGTTACTTTAAGAAACTTAAATATAGTTTTTGCATTTTTAAACATTATCGGGCATTATTATTTCTTGGAATAAATAATACTATAATAATAAGACTTCTAATTTGCAGTGCTCCTGCTAATAGGTAAATATGTTCTTTTTTTAAACCTAAAATAAAGAGTTGCCTCATGGTCTTCAAAGTTATTCAAATCGAATTCTGCTGAACCTGCATCATAGCAGCCTCCTGCTGCAGATGATTGTTTCGACAAAATTGAGCTAGATTGCCAGTACTCGAGACACTGATGTGTAAACATATCCTATATCGACATCATCGACATGAACATCTTATGCCACCTTAGGCCGCGTGCCGATTGAATATAGGCAACCACTTAGTTGGAAATGGTTGTCTATATTCTGGCGTTAGAAAGAACACGTTTTACAGTAACGGTTACAGACAGACTGCAAAACACATTCCCGTCACAGATACCGCCTGACGTGCGTTGTTTAATGTTTACATTTGTAACGTTTGCTTTCGAATGTCTGATATTACACTTCACGCTGTAAAATTCTTTGGAGGTAAGAGTTAAATGTGTCCTTATTTGAAGTTCAACCTTTACGTGATCTAGTAAAAACCTGTTTCGATTAACAGTCCAAGCTCCCGTTTAGAAAACTAGTCGGAATTGGAGCCGTAAATTGAAGAAACAAATTGAACTATTAAAAAAAAAGTTTAAATTAGGATTGGGCAAACAATTTTTTTTGAATGGTATTTTCCATACAGGTTTTAAAAAAATTCTTCATAAAGAATGTCAAAATCTACTCGACATAGACAATTCTTTAGCTAGGTATTTGTATGACTGATTCATACGTAACCACATTTTTTAATGAAAAAAATGTCAAGTTTCAAGAGCAAGTTATTTTGAGAAACAAATTTAGACTCGTAATAACAGTAGAAAACATTCTTTAATTAGTTATTTCGTTGTCCGAATACTTTTTAAATATATCTCTTAGCATGAAAGCCATCCAAAAAAAATCTTAATTTCTCTGATAAATTTTTCTCTCAGGGATTTTAAAATTTAAATCGCTTCATAACAAAGAAGATCTGTTTTTCCAATTTTTGCTCTATTTTCTAAATTAAGAAATAGCTTAGCCGGAATTACGGAAAAAATACGTTTTTATTTTTAATGCAGAATAGAGAGTTTTTTAGGCATCTAAAAATAACAGCATTTTTGGGCAGTGTTATGGTTAACGTTATTACCGATAACGATTACGACGCCTTTCAACCAACCCCTTAAAGCGAACATCAATAATCCTCTAAAAACAACGGCAATGACAAATGTGAACAAATGTCATTTCATTTGTGTATTTGTTAGTATAAACAGACACTTGTCTGATATGAATACAAGAATACTCTCATTCTTGGCATGAATATAGTAACACCATCCAGACTAACCAAATCTTAAATTTCCGTGCTATCCAGTTTCGTTGGCCATAATGGATATAGAAAATATAATTCGAAGACAATGATCCTAATGGAGCCAACTACAATTTAATCAGAAGTATTATCCTGAATGATATTTTTCGAAACAATCCTCTGCAGCAGGAGGATGCTATGGTGCAGGTTCAGGCAAAATTCGATTTGAATAACTTTGAAGGCAATGAGGCATTTTAGGTTTAAAAAAAGAACATATTTAGCTATTAGCAGGAGCACTGAGAATTCCACAGCAAATTAGAAGTATTATTATTATAGTATTATATATTCCAAGAAATAATAATGCCCTACAATGTTGTTTAAAAATGCAAAAATTATATTTAAGTTTCTTAAAGTAACTTATAAATATTCCAAGTTACCTAATAAAAATATAATTTCGATACGTTTTCAAATTTGTCATCGAATAATCAATCAAATTTCGCTAAAGTCGTAAGAATATAGCGCATTGCAGCCCATGAAATAACCACAATCCGTTATCGTTAATAAAGTCAAGGTGATGACATTTTAGTACTGCGCATACTCATAATAACTATCTATCCATAACGACATGCCGAAGCAAGGGGCTTAAAATCTCTAATATTTGGCGACACTTTCAGTGGGGCTCGTATGTGGACCCTAAATTCAGGACATCCGGTTACATCCAGGGCACCTGTCAACCATCGCAGTCAATTGCAGCTCTAGATATTGGCCTTTTCATAAATTGGTAGGCCGAACTTTTGATTTTCAACATGTTATATAAATAACACTAGCTAATAGAACTGAGAGAAATATTTATTTTTCCTTCCTTGCATATGTCACTGCATTTATAGGTGTAATATCGTTAACGTCGTGAGTATAAGGACCTGGTGCACTGCCGTCGTAGACCGTTAAAGTCGTGTATACTTACGATGTTAACGGTTATATACGGGAGTTGATGCGTTATAAATGCCTTGGGTGGCCGTTAACGGCGTTAACCGCTATTGGGATCAGGTGACTTATAGGTTGTTTCTTTTCTTCACTAGGAGGTGTTCTATAGAGTAGCTTAAGTCAAAAAAATCGAAGGATCCACCACATTTTAGTCGAAAAAAAGTCCCCATAGTTCGCGTTCTCCGTTCTAGATCAATTTGACCTCAAAAATCGGATTTTGGATTCTTTTTTCGGTTCAGATGTGGGGATCCTCCGATTTTTTTTTGGCTTAAACTACTCTATAGATGGGACAGCCTCTTTCTAGTGAAAAAAATAAAATTTGCAAAATCGACGCAGATTCCGCTATTGTATGTGTAAGTTCACTAAAAAATACACAGATGCCCAAAACATAAACGTTCTCGCATCGGATTTAAATATTTATGCAAAATTATGGAGCGTTTCTTGGGGGATGGCAGTTTTGAACAAAACATCGATAGGCTTCGGATCGGTTCATGTTACGCTTATTATTTAATTATTTCAAAAATAACCTAATTAAGCAAAAACCAAAGAATGAAAAGTATTTTTATTATTCATAAAAAAAAAATACGGCGTGTGCTTAAGAGCACTTTCACACGAGGATACTGTATGCGAGATACGCGTATCCGAGGTTAAACATACATTCAAATGGATCTATTCACACGGCACGAGCGATGCATACAGTATCGCAATACCGAATTTCTGCATCCCGCCAACATCAGCCGCTGGACGCTGAATGCATATGTCTCATACAAAATTGCCATTACGATATATAGACGTGTTCAGACATGGATACTTTTGCAACGGAGAATATATCATACACGCAGGATATTTTTCAGTATAAATTGAATAGTTATAGGACTCATAGGTATTATTTACTATATACGCGCTATAGTGATGAACCTATGCACGGCACTTCGACTATTTTAGTACTGATTGAAGAAATACGTGAATTCTATGCAGCAGTCCAAGTTTTCGATCGAGGTTCTGTATCTCGGATACGCGTATCTCGCATACAGTATCCGCGTGTGAAAGAGCTCTAAGACCACACGACAGAAACAAAAACTTCAACAAAACGATTCAAAACTAATTAAATTAAAATAAAAAATTAGAGTCGCCGGGCATCGATCCCGGTACCTCCCGCATGCTAAGCGAGCGCTCTACCAAAGTTTACAGAATTAAAAATATAAGTTTATTCACTCCGCGCCATCGTCAAATTCCACTCCGCCACTCCCCGCCTGCTCGTTAGACTGGTGCCGGTCTACACTCGTTGCTGGATGCGTACACGGTGTTTTAAGTTTATTTTAAATTTGTTTACGGTCCGGCGTATAGGGTGAGATTTCAAAAAATAACGGTTTGTTTTTTATGGATTCTGAGTAAAATGTGTAGTCGAAATATTTCTTCAGTAGATGATTGTGAAATTCGAATGGCAGACAATATATCGTTCTTTAGGTGCCCAAAAGATGAAGCAAGGTATGTATTAGTTTATTATTTGTTATTTTTATGTTAATCTTACAAGTTAAATTTGACCTACTTCCGATCAATGTTCAATAATATTAATATCGATTTATAGTGAGTAAAATAGAGTATCTAATAAAAAAAAAACTTGCAGGTGTCGAGCCTGGAAAAGAGCCTTAGAATTTATAGGATCTCACAAATATGCGAATGATACACCAATGCAATGTCATAGCCGTATTGAAATATGCTAAATAAGGCCTTTATATTCTCATCTTTTTTTGTCACTTCACAAAATATATTTTTCAAAATTTTAATGAAAGCATATTTCATTATTTAAATCCCTCCATTTACGGGAAACTTTACTCTGTGTTCCCAATAGCGCTTTGACCGAAGTAAATCGCGTCAAACTCGGCTCTTATTGCCTCAATACCCCCCTACATTTTTTACCGTCGCGTTGCGTCCTCGGCTCGCCTTTGATATGACGATTTCATTGAATTTGCGCTTACTGCACCAACTTTTATTTTTAATTATGTAAACTTTGGCTTTACCATCTGAGCCACGTCGCCGATGAAAATACGGCGTTAAAATTGAATATAGGATACAGACCGCCATAATACATATTTATTATAATCATTGATTATTATGTTTATATTTGACCATTAGGTAGAGATGATTATACGAATATTACAGAAACTGACATATACGTTACTCATATTTTAGCAAGCTATGATCATTTTATTATACGAGTTAGAAAAAAAATAATGCAAGAGTTGTAGGGTTTTTCGTGATTTGCCAGGATTTTTATCAGAAACAATAAATGAGAAAGGCAAAGCGGTCAAAAAATGTAAAATTTTGTCTTTTTTTCAAGTATATCGTTCATTTCTCGGATGGTCTAATCGTTACTGATTCCGAATATGCCAGGTTTGATACCTCCATCTTTAAAACTATTCTATATGATTGGACCGACTTAAATCATTTGATTTGAATCACGATTTTTTATTTTAATCGATTATTTAAATCAAAAGAAAGGTCTGAAAATTAGAATGCTATTTATTGGAAAATATAGAAATATAAATAGAACAATAATATTGTTATTTATTGCAAAATTTAAAATTAACTAAAAGAATAATATTTGTGGTAAACCTAAACAAGCACCATTTTGCTACAAGGTGGTGCTTAAAAAAATCAACGTTTATTTTCATTGTAATATTTGTGGAGGAACACTAATTTTCCTGCTTTTCCACTCCTAATTTATTTCGTAAATTTGAGTGGACGAGTTTAAATGCCGAAGAAACTTACTATACTGAAGCTGAAGGAGCAATAGAAAAATTGCTTCAATATAGGAAGTTGCTCAACTTCAGGGATATTTTTTTGCGAAACCCACCATTGCAAGGCACTAATATTGTATAGTACCTATCTCTGCTGAAAGAGGTTCAATTTTTGCTCCAACTTATATAAGAAGTGGTAGTAATCCAGTATATTCAAAGAATTCTTTCACAATACTTAATGCTTGATCTTTCTCTACAGCAGTAAATTTAAATTTGGTTATACTTACATTCAAAATATAAGGTACAAAATGGTAAGGCGTAAGTGCTTATTTATATCGTTTTTCAAACATGCATTTATGTAAGTAGTTGGGTCAATGGTAATTTTAATTCTTCCTCGAATTTTTTCTCTAATTATTTCCCTATTTCTACTGCGCCAGATTGAAAACGCATTTATTCTCTGTAATTTATCGAGTGCTACACTATGGGTTTTATGATGTTTAGGTTTAGAGACCAATGTTTGACACTTTTTGATACACTATGAAGTGTAGTTGGCATGTACACTGGTCATTATCGGCTAAGAAGCCACATGAACAAGATAGGGCTTTCCGAAGAAACGGAATGGCGGTTGTGCTTGGAGGACGAAGAAACTGGAGCATGTTTTATGCCACTGTCCAGCAATGGAACGAACCAGTCAAATAGTGTTTGGAAATTCTCAAATTACACCTGCAGATTTGAAAACTATCCACCCCAGAAAGCTATTCGATTTCATGAAAAGGATCGAGCCTCCGGCCTAGTGGGCACCACAGATGTGAACCTCAATAGACCAAAGGGTTGCAGTGGATGGTCCCACTTGGGCCCACTCACGTGTATAAATACAAAATACAATAAAGTTTAAACATTTAATTTGCTTTTGATCGTTTTTCTCATTAAGTAGTGCCATGTTTGCTGCATTATTTGTTACAAATGATTTCACACCACAGTTATACATAGATTTACAGATGAAAATAAATTGCAAGTGATCTCAGCTATTTTCAGTTTTTTCTTTACAATTTCCCAATGGTACATCATAATGTAGGTATACAATTTACTTGCAAATTGGAAGTTACAGTAAGAAAGATTACTTTGAAAAATAAAAATCACAAAAATAAAAAGCATTATTTTTACGAACCCTAGAACGAATGCAATGCATCGAGAATCGAGCTGTTATTCTGATATATCCATGTTTTCGAAAAATCAATGTACGATTACTGCCATCTCTAGCATATCGTATTGAGCTCCCAGCGAAATGTATAAAGGCACAGATACCGCAATCGCTAAGGTGTATATTTTTGCCCTCTTCCACATAATATCACATTGCACTTAAATGCGTAATGTGCTCTTTAAACTTTACCTGTCATTATACCAATTGATGGTATTTTGGAATTCCAGAAGCCAGACTATTTTTGGATGCTTCTGCGTATGTAGTTCACTAAGAAACTACAGATACACATGGCTTAAAATAAAAAAAAGTTTTCCTAGAAGGACCCACATTCACACGGCCAAGCTCTCCGGGACAAGACAGGTACAGTCGCTGGCATATCGATCGCATCCTAATCAAGACTTTTACCCCTCTCCTCATTTGGATTGTGTGAAAAGCCACCCCACAGGGTCCGGACGTAATAACAAAAACAGAAAGGGCTCGAAGGAAATCCGCAAGACTGGTTATTCTTTCATTATACTTGGATAGCAAATTAAATGTCTTTGGATAGCAAGGATAGGTTCATTTCATCATAATGTTGCTCAATAAGATGCTTGTGCCGTCGGCTTGGTTCGAAAGTCGTATATAGTTTTTCGAATTATTCTTGCTTTCCGTTAAATTTAGTATAATGTATTTTGTAAGCATGCGTTATAAAAGCAAGTAGTTTTATACTTTATATGTAGATATTTACCAGTTTATTTTTTTGACGTTCTACACACTTTTTCCTGGCTACGAAATGAAACTGGCCATCATATAATGCTTCACGCTCGGCTATGTTTACTTAAATCAGTTTTTCCTTGAGAAGCGTTGCCGGTTTTCATTTGGGATTTGGAACGTTTTTAGACAACACTTGGGGGCAGCCGACGGTCATTTGTTTTTGGCAATCCGATTTCCCATTTCCGAGTTATTACGTCACATGTGGGTTTTTTAAATTTTGCTTTGATATACGATAACTGTCGAATAATTTAATTGATTTTAATGACATTTTCTGGACACGAACCCTATTGGCGAGTAATTTTTTTGTATATTTTTGAAAAAAAGGTTACTTTGGGTCGGACAGTTGCTGCTTTGTTTCGAAAATGTGAAAATAGACTTTTGAGGGGAAATGTAAAAACATCGATTTGTTGGTCAGAGAAATTTTGAATGATTTAAATCATAAACGCAATTTATATTTTAAACAAAATAGTTTTTAATCGTATAATGATTCAAATCATAAAAAGATTTATGATTCGAATATTCCTAAAGTGAAAAGTATCATTGATTTAAATCTTCTTTAAATCAATCTCTTGCCTGCTAGATCATTCTTTTTATTAAAATCTCAATTAAAACGAATATCATTATAGAGTTAGAGGGTTTGATTCTGATTCCAAATATTAAAATTCACTATACTGTATTTGAATATTAGAACAATAGCTTACATGTCGAAGTTCTAAATGAGCTATGTATTTTAATTATCTGGCCCAAAAAAAGCGATATTACATCGTAAATGGCCCCAGTCGAAAATATTTCAAACCATGATATAATTTAATAAATAGGAATTAATAATTATGTATTATGTAATCAGAATAAATTAATGTTTAGTACGGTGATCATCACCGATGCTATTATTGTTGAATAGGACCGTATTAGGTTAATTTAATTTTTAGTATTATATTGTCACGACTAACAACCATCCGAACGTTTTTGTGCTACCCTATAGAACTAGCCGCCGCCGCCGCGCCGTGCCCCTCGCGTCTTTGTCTGTATGACTCATCGCCCGGCCGGTCGCGAAGTTTCAGGATCGCTGGACTGGAATTATCTCGATGGCCTCGTCGAGATCATATAGAGTGGCCTCGGAATACTTCCCGAATAATCGTGATAGATTTGAGATTATATATAAGCAGACCTGAGTCGGTTAGTTAGTTCAGTTCAGTTAATCATTGAGTGTTGAATAGATATTAGTTGTAAAGTTATAAGAGTAGTTTAAAGTGTTAAATTGTATACAGTGATAGTGAATAAAGAGAGTATTAGTTGAAAATAGTCAAGTTGTAATTTTGTTAAGAACCCACGGGAAAAACGTGACAATATATACAAATTGGTAAACTACAATAAGTACTAATACGATCATTCGAATGCATCTGTTTAATGCGTAAGATCCATTAATAGTGACGTTCACGGATATGACCGCATAAGTACCTATGTTAGTTACTTTTTCTACTGAATATTACTGAGCCTTTCCTAATAAAGCAGTCAATTATATAAAAAATATCATTTCAGCAGGTGGTATCAACGGGCCTTAATATAAATTTTATAATATGTAAATGGTGGGTAAAACTTTATCGAGAACTTTATATTATATCTATTGGTTTTAATAAGAAAAATGCAGAAAAAGTATTTAAATAAAATGTGAGCAAATTTAGAATCCTGTTAGACTTGAATACCGGTCGATTCAGATCTATGTTCAGTAGGAAAATTTCTGGATAACAGAACCAAAGCGTGTATTAAGTAGAAAGTAATGTCAAGCCTCATCAGAAAAGCTGGAAAGACATTTCCAAATCTGTAATTTCTTCAACGATAAAAGTATATATAACGAAGGATCCAATCAATATGTAGACATATTCTTCTTATCTGTATGCTTCTAATATGTGTGCTTAACTTGATCCAAGCTCCAAACTAATAATTTTCGTCACTTCCAGTCCATCTCGATCATAGCCTCTATTCTGATTTCGATGATTTCCTATCAAGTCGAGATAAAATGCATCGTTCTAACATCGGTACCACGTCAGGGAAAACTGTAAATAATTTAGCTATTGAACCTGCTTTAGTTCCAAAATTAAAGATTTGCCCTATATCCTTAGTAGATGTAGAGATAGTTTTTTTTTTGGACAAACATGTTCTTAGTGATAAATGCCACAATTTTTTAGTTCAAAACCTTAAAGCACACGTAATAAATAGTGCGTTTTACAATTTTTCAAATTAATCTTAATGTAAGTTTGATATAAATTGATATAAAAAAATTGTATTTAGGATTTAATAATTTATTTTTATTCCATACTCAATCCCCTAATTTAATGAAAATTGAATTTAGAAAATAAAAATTTAGTTGTTTTATGCATATTTATGTTTTGCATATATCCTGCATAAATAAAAAAAAATTGCATATACATCACATATTCTTAAGGTTTTTGGTTGCATATAATCCAGTCTTTATACTTATCAGTTTTAAAAGTTATTGTTTTAGCAAAATGTATATTTCTGGATGTTGTATCCGATGGGTCAATGATTTTTAATATGCTTTTGATTGTTTTATTATTCTGTGCTTTTGTGCTTTGTAATATATAATATTCTCATTGTTCTTAATGATCCAGTTTTAATTTGTCTGTCTCTCGACGTTGTATTGTATATTGTGTGTTTTCTATTCTTTATGGCATGTAAGTACTATGTATCTTAGCATGAATAGATTTTATTTGATCTCTCGCATCTAGGCAGACTCGTACAATTGCTGAAATATTTTTTGCAATTTTCTGCATGTTTCAATTTAGCTTTTTTTATAGCAGAGATCACGAGGTTTACGAATCTGACATTGATTTCGTGAAAATAGCTATGCGTTGGCTGGCACGTACGCTTATAGTAGATTTTTCAACAGAAACTTGAAAAAATCACCAATTCGGCATTTTCAATCGGATCGATGCGATTTTTCGGCATGTTGTTCTCCTTTAATGCACGAAAATTTGGTTGCTCCAGATTATTCGATTTTCCAGTAATAAAATATTAAGTTGTTTCGTGTCAAAATTGGAAATGGCCAAAAGTTTAAATTCAACTAGTTCACCTTGTATAGAAGGCATCATCATTGCCAAGTGTCTTCTAATTTGGCGAAAATTGTCGTTAAGTAATCGAATTTTCTAAAAAAATGCTTTTTGAAAAAAAACCTTATTTTTTTTTACCTAGAAATCGGTGCTTTTACATTTTCTGTAAAAACCGTCATTTTCAAAGCATAGAAACATTTATGGATTTTTTATCCTAGTAATTTCCTATTTTCCTGTCTTCTCACTCAGTTTTTTCGATTCTCGCGACTTTTTTTGGCGCTAGATCGACCCAAATTGACCACCTTTTCTTTTTTTTTTATGGCAGTGGAAGGGAGGTTCTATGGCGCTCGACGAGTGGTGTGTGCGCGAAGATGTTGATTGACACGATTCTTGAATAGTTGTAGGTTGTAATTAGGGGGAAACAGATGTGCTGGGAGTGACTTCCACAGTGATGCAGTGCGCCAGACAAAGGAGTTATTGTAAAACGATGTTCTAGGTGTTTGCAGTTATACGACGAACGGGTGCGCTCTTGCCGTCTGTCGTGACTGTCTGACAGGTGTTGCCAGGGGCGGGATGAGGCGTGTCAAATCCTGGGAACATCTGCCATGAAAGTATCTGTAAAACAGGGACATATCGGTCACATGTCTGCGGTGTTCCAGACTATCCAGATTTCGGGTCAACTCGGGGTCGCCGACGAGACGCACAGCTCTCTTCTGAATGGAATCCAGCAGCTTTAGGGTGTGCTTTGGTGTGGCACCCCAGTTGTGTGCGCAAAATTCTAAGCACGGTCTTATTTGCGCTTTGTAGAAGAGCAATTGCTGCTGTGTATACAGTTTTTTGTTGTGAAGTAGCGCACCAAGCTTCTGGGAGTGTAGAACTCTTTTACCCATTTGAATAATACCCCAGATAATATTTGAGTTCTGTATTCACATTAATTATTACTTAAGATTCTCGCTATAATTATCATTATATTACGTTGTATAATACTGCTTATACTAATACTAATTAATACCGATTGTTCCTCAGTCTTCTAATCTCCTATATATATCGAGTTGATGTGGGTTCAAGACTTGTCTATATTATTATAATAACAGTGCAAGGTCGTTAAGGTTAAGTCATCTTTGTTGTCGGCGCGTTCGTTGAATTGAAACAATAATATTACGTGTACCAGGTTATATAAATATCCTTCGCTTAAACCTCGACCCGGACGGATTACCTTCACTGGTCTAATTTCTGAAATACGGAGTATTTTCTTGATACCCTACAGGAGGATGATTTTGCGATGTTAGCAAAGTCAATCCAGGACATGTTACTGTCGACCGAGACACCCAGTACTTCGATTGACGAGGATGAAGGAATGGTCGATCCTGCCATAATGATGTCAGGGCCCGTCGTATTGGCCCTCTTGGTAAACGTGGCTGTTTGGGTCTTTGCTGCATTGAACTGGACCAAATTTCTGCCGGCCCAAGTTTCAACTTTCTTCAGGTCTTGATTAATTGCTGTAATCTGCTCCTGTCTGCGGTCATAAGCCTCAGTCGCTGGTAAAGGTTTTTCTGATCTAAATTGGGAGACAAGGGTACTGTCATCTGCAACTGTAAACAGGACTATTCATTTGGGTCAGCAGGTCATTAATATAGATGAGGAACAGAGTTGGCGAAAGTATTGCGCGTGAATGTGAATGTGTCTGAGATGTGCCCATAAACTGCAACGTGCAGAGATCGGCTCTTAAGGAAACTGGCAACCCAGCTGCAGAGAGAGGCTGGCAGTCCGACGAACGGCAGTTTGTTGAGCAATCCGTCATGCCAAACTCTGTCGAATACCTTCGAAATATCCAACGCAATCGCTCGAGACTCCGTAATTCTCAATTGTCCTACTCCATATATCATACTCATATATGCATGACATAGGCATTGGCCTATATCCTATCGATTTCTCTTTGCGATGGCCGTATGGATTATCGCTGATTATTCTGTTGTTCTCGAGGTACTTGAGTAGTTGTTGATTGACTACACGTTCCATGACTTTGGAAATTATTGGAAGCAAGGCAATTGGGCGATAGTTTGAGGGCGTGGTTTTCTTGCCTTTTTCTTTGGACAGTTTGCACTCGAAAGCCTTTCCAAGAAGATGGAGAAAACAGAGGAAAAAGTCTGGAAAAACGGGTGTTAGTTATTTGGCGGAGTTCTTTAACACGATGGCAGGTACTCCGTCCGGTCCTGATGCCTTTTGCGTTTCTAGTTCTTAGTGGATTTTACGAATACCACGGTGATGAAACTTGACTTCTGCCAAGGTGGTGTTGATGTTCGATAGGGTGGGGAGAGCCTTGCCTTGGGGGACGTCTAAAGTAGAGCGCGGTGAAAACTTTTTGGCGAGCGTGTTTGCTTTTTCCTTGGCTGTAGTCGCTGTGATGCCACGTTCGTCTGTCAAAGGTGGGAAAGACGTTTTTATAAAATTATTACTTACTGCCTTTGCTACCGACCACAAATTCCTGGAGCCATTTGGTAAAATATAAAAATGAAGTGCCCCGAATTAGTTTTTAAATCGGATAAATACAAAACCTGGAACAACATTATTTATCGAATAAAATTGGCTTCAATATTGTGTGAATCGAGGGTGTCGAGATGTAAACCATCGTGAAATTCTTGTGTAGGCAAGCAGGTGGAATTTCCTCGAATTTCGTCTACATTACACATCTTATGATTATAGGATTTAAAAAAAGCTTTTAGTGGAATATTCTTAATGGCGATTCGGAAGCAAGAAGGTTAAATTTTGTAAAGTTTCTACCCTTCTGCATGAACTAACCCTATTTAAGGAGAATAAATAATAATTTCATTATTAACATTTAATTCTGTCTGAAATTTCGACATTCTCACGTTGGTTTTGGAATAATGGATAATTGAACATTTTAAATTCAAAATTTTAGTTCGACTCTGTCGTTTTATTATACAGTATAATCTTAGAAAAACTTCATTTCTACTCGGTGGAATAGGAACATAATTATATGTAGGGCGGTCATTATTATACCGGAAGTAAATGCAATAATTGTTAAGGTATTTATTGAGCTTGCCGTAGACGTGTATAGGATAGGCTATCGACTATCGTTCGCTTAGGATATATCATACTGCCTTTTCGTTTTCCGTTATTTATTATTTCCAAGAAATTATAAGTATTGATGCGCTGTTGTGCTGTCAGGAAGAGCGAAGTAAAAAGGCTGCAGATAATTTCATCAAGAGATTTAAATGCTCGGTTATGTTATGTAAAACGTTGTTGGACCAAATTGATCGAGTTATGTGGACAATTCTTAAATGCAAACTGATGACTCCAGATAACACTTGTCTACGATGATATATTACAGAAATTGGTTTCAAGGGATAGCAACAATTTAGAAAATTATGCCAAATTGCTCCTCTTACCTCCGGGAATGGTGGTATCTGGTTTTACATACCAAACTAAGTTACGTTGCCATTTATTATTTAGTGAATAGGAAATTGACTGATGGGAAGGATCGTTTCAATTTGTCAAAGGCAGTCGATCGCATGACTTTGGTATTGCCTGAGGTAAATTACGCTCGACTGGCGTAAGGGATTCTGATCTATAATACTAGACAATTTTTTAGGATGGAGAAGCGAATAATAATGGTCCTCATTAAGCTAATTATTTATTATTTAAGTAACATCTTTAAAAATTAATAATGCAAATGAAATTTTTCAAAAAATTTTGTAATATCTGAGTTTAAACTACCCTATACTGATTTCCCAGTTTGAAAACCTGAATTATGGTCAAAGGCGAACGCGGCCAAGACCGCAATTTTCAAGACAACATAAACTTCAATGACAAGCAAAATGTAATGTATTTAATAAACCCTGTTAAATTTTTTCTCAATTATAGATTTTAATTGCAGTGTAATCGCCTGCATAAACGTTTAAAATGAGGTGATATTAAAGGACTTTCGCCTAATGCTTTGACAATTATTATCAGTGTAGGTAAAACATTTTCATTACCATGGAATACGTTTAAAGAAGTGCTAATGAATTGTGCAGAAAGCTTGAAAAAAAAAAACAGAAACTCAACATTTTCTTAGACTAGCAGCGTATATAGTAGGAATAAAATGATTCGCATTCGTCAAACTCCTGTGTATAGTTAAAAGCTTGATAAAATCGAAAAAGTAGTTACCCCTTTTTCCTGGAGGATATTACTAACAAGATAATAATTTGTACCATTCCCCCTTTAAGGGTTGTATAACAAATTTGAATTCAATTTGTCAAACCGTTTAAAATGTATACTAAGAACAGACCAAAAAATATCCGTTGCTTTGTTTTCGACTGTTTAGGGTATATTGAGTAGTTTTAGCGAAAACCACTTTGGGACTTTTTAGGTGGAAAGAATATATTCACGTGACGTAATGTTTTATTGAAAAATAAATATTATGTTTTGATCACTGATGTGTTAATCCGCAAACAAACAAATCATTGGTCTGTAGTTTCTTCTTCAATAATATTATTGGTCCATGTTTTTGAAGTGGAAGTTTCTCAAGCCCGTTCGCAGCATATTTTTCATGGGCAGTGAATAAGATTGAGCCGCCAGATTTAACGCAGGCCTCTGTCAGTTGTTTTTGGCGGTCCAATTTTCAGTTTCCCAGTTATTACGATAAATGTGTCCTTTTTGAAAAAGTTTTCTGCAAACATATTTTTTGACGGTGTTCCGAATCCTATTGAAATTGGCGGGAATCGAAAAATGGGGATTATTTTTTGGGCATGTACCTATATTTTTGAAAAAAGGGTCGGTTTTGGTCGAGGGTGCCGCTTAAGAATATTTATACTGGAAGCTTCAAAAAAGTCTAAAGTTACAAAGTTAGTGCATTGTCCTGTTTGAAAAGTGGGTCTGCCAATGTTTGCGCAAAAGCAAAAAGGAAAGTAAATGTGGTTCTAACACCCCGTTGATGTATCGCTGGACTATCATGCTACCTCGAATGATTACTAAACATGACCTTCTGCCGTAAGTAATGGCACCCCATAACATAACACCTACGGTGCTGTGAACATGCCGTTCAATTGAAAGTTCACCATGTCTGCTCCTTACTCTATCCAAATCTGGATTTATCGATGAACACCACTGGGTTCCATTCCATATTCCATTCACGACTTTCCCTACCCCAATCTAATCGTTGTCGTCGATGCTCTGGGGTTAGGGGTAGCACGAGATGAGGGCGGTATGAAAACAGCCTGAAAGATCTTATTCGGCGATCAACAGTCTTACAACATCAAACCACTGGTTCGCAATTGCCCCTGTTGTAGAGAATCGATCCCCGAAAGCTAGTAGCCTTAACCGACGATCCTGCCTTTCTACGTCTCGTATGTCGAATTCGTCATTCTTGGAACCACACTCGACATCTCAATACAGGGGCCTCATTTTAATTCACCCGGGTAGCAATTTCCCTTAAAGAAAATTCGGCTTCACGTAATCCGATTATCCGACCCCTTTCAAACTCTGAGAGTTGCGTGAAATTAGCGCATCTGTGAATTCTAGACATGATAATGTGGTGAAACACAACGGTAGCGCTAGGGCTAGCACCATTTTCAATATTAAATTAAAATTATTAATAGTGGAGATAATATTCCGGGAGTTAGGACTTTTTAAATTGGATATTTCTTTCTCTTTAAGATTTTTTTTTAATTTCTTAGCTACTACTAGTTTTCGAGTCATTTACAAAAACTAAACTATTTTTTATCTTAATTTGCTAATAAATTTTGCAATTTGTGCGGGATTATACTTGATACTGTGCACATTTTTCTAGGCGACATTCCCGATTCCAATGAGCCCTCACCCATGCTAATAATAGCTATAGTAAGAATTAACACCATTTTGAACTTTTGAACTAGACTAAACGTGTTCTTTTTGTTTTTAATTGAGAAAATCAAATCAAGAAGGGCTCAGTTGGCACTGCAAAGTATGCTGTCGAAATGGCCTGCAAGGTCGACCGTCTTCAACGTGCTAACGACATGTGATGACGTCACTCCCGGCCGAGTCCTTCTTTTGTCGGTGTTATTGGCCGAGTTCGTCGTTCTTGGAACTACACTCGGTAACATCTCATAACAGTGGTCTCGTTTCCTTTCACCCGAGTAGCGATATCCCTAAAAGAAAATCCGGCTTCAAGTAATCGGATTATCCGACCCCTTTCAAACTGCCGAGAGTCTGTGAATTCTAGGCATGGTAATGTGGTGAAACACAACGGTACCAAACACATCTAATACCTAAAAATAATTAAAATTATTCTTTTTTAATTATTTTTAGGTATTAGATGTGTTTGGTACCGTTGTGTTTCACCACATTATCATGTCTAGAATTCACAGACTCTCGGCAGTTTGAAGGGGGTCGGATAATCCGATTACGTGAAGCCGGATTTTCTTTGAGAGTCTGTGAATTCTGGTGAAACACAACGGTACCAAAAACACATCTAACACCTAAAAATAATTAAAATTCTTGAACATGTTCATTGTGTTAAAGCCATGGTATGCAATATCATCAATAACAAAAAAGTACTGCTCGGTCTCGGAATACCTTAGGTTTTTTTTATCAGCGTGAACGTAAGTACATGATAGCGAATATGTTAACAAGTTTTTATCAAAATACATTAGGTTATTCTGAGTGTTGCATTTTCAATGCCACTTATATATTAATTTGAATAATCATCTATCTAAATTGCCAAATTATAAACATAATTAGTTGTTAATATCGCTAGTTTTCACTTCAGTCGTATGCTCTTAGCACACCTTATTTATTTATTTTTTTTTTGGAGAAAATGTGGCATTTAGGTATATTTTTCAAAAACATGCAGTTATACTAAAAACTTTTCTCTCCGCAATTGGAAAAAGACGATAATCTGTTTGATTTCAAAATAGGGTGGTACTATAGTTTGTAAAGTGAGCGTTGATCGTTACGTCATACCTAGTCGCTCTCTCTCAAGCCACTATCAATCGGGGGTGACAGAAATTTGACGTCACGGACGTACGTTAAGCTACGCATGCTAGGATATCGTATGCAATTCCTCATCTGTCAAAGCGTCAAATCAAATGTATATTATTTATTTGAAGTTCGTCCAACGTATTTTCCTATTTTCATTTTTTAACATCTTCTACCGAATTTGAATGAACCCTCATTAATAATAATGGACAATCCATCACTCAGATCTAGTCGAAAAAATTCCAAACCAAAGTTAGACCAAATACTCTTATAGAATGTTACAGCAAGTACAGAAGTGGCAAGTCTTGCCATGAAGGATGAGATTTGGAATACAGTCAAAAAGAGCTTACCTTCGCTACGTTCTTTCTAGATTAGACGAACTTGCTTTGCAACTTGGTCTAGGTGTCCTAAGACTTCCTCCCTATCACTGCCAATATAATCCTATTGAGGTGTTATGGTCAGAATGTAACCGTTACTATGATGTTTGTATCAGTTCGATACATCCCGTCACAAGCGAAGCTGTTCTAAATTTGTGGAATGAAGCACTACATAAGATAAAAATCTAGCTCAACTATTAAATATGGCTTTTTTTTGTAAAAGAATTTGTTTTAGATTACATCAGAAAAATGGAAAAATTACTCCATCAAACAAATGCAACAATTATTATCGAGGCCTGGAAAAAGGAGCATAGGTGCTTCAGATATATTACCAGTCATTATTGACCTCAATTCTTGTGACTCGGGTGATGATGATGATGATGATGAGTATTATTTTAGCAATGAGCGAGGAACAGTATAGTTTAGTGTGATCATAAGCACAGAATATATTAACACCCCTTTGACGTGAAAAAAAGACATATTTATCGGTTAGTTTCTTTAAATTGGATCTATGAATCACAAGTGGATGAGCATTGTTTTGGTTTTGAATTGAGCGTCCTATCTAACCTCACATTCGATACTAAAAATAGCCGTCTATTTTACCGATACGAAATGGATCATGCGCGAAACGTCATTTATGGCTGCTCCCAAGGTTCTTGTGAATCAATTTAGGACATGCTTCAAAACTGATATGACGTCACGATTTATGATGTAACGATCAACGCTGGTTTTACACACTATACTTGACTTATTGCAGTAGCTTTGAAGTATAAGAAGCTTGGGGCGTTGACTTAACGCTCTAAGTTGAAATATAAGATATTTCAGAGGATGTTCTTTGACGAGTCATGTCTAATCACGTCCAACTTCGAGAGTTCATGTAATGGAATACACTGTATTTCACTAAATAATATTTCATTCATTTGTTCATTTTTATTTGTCCGTCTCTGTATAAACACTGGAATAGACAAGTATATTATTTTATGGTAGCCGCAAGTGAAAAGCAAGTCTATTTTAGAATTCGTTATTTACTAGATGTAATTCTCTGATAAAATGCATTATGATGATAATATGTGCATTTCTTATCTTAGAAATGGTGGGCTCTCGATGTATGCCATTGCTTTTATGAAAGTATAAATAATTGACAAAATATGTCGAACCGGTTTAAATCTTCTTTGAACCACGAATTAGTCACTTGAAACACTCATTGAATGGGTCAGTGTCAGTATGACTTTAATAGATGCCGTAATGTCATGGTGATATTGACATATTCAAAACGCTGATTAATTTAACGAGCGATTACAGTGACTAATTAGAGTTCAAAGTAGTGACACTTAGTTACCCTCAATGTTGACGTAGTATGTATTTAACAATAATTCGTTTGAAATCACTTGCTGTGTTTTAAGCGGGGTTTAAATTTAGGCAATGTTGTTTTCGCACATAGGTATGCGCATAACGTTCCATGAATACGATCAGCATC